>VZRU01011078.1:61598-91904 GCA_013398155.1 Pedionomus torquatus
AAAAAAAAAAAAAAAAAAAAAGGCACCGCAGGGGGAAAAAAACTTCACCTAAACCTGAACACTCGTTTTCCACATTAAGACCTATCCCCGGATCTGTTCAAACCCCATTGCAATCTAAAGGGGAGGCATTCGTATTTACTGAGGGTTGAGGGGAAGAGGAGGTGGGATGGGGACAAAGTGAAGCCACCCACAGACTGCCCATGCTGTAGCCAATGTGACAAGGAGCAGCAGGGTCCATATCCACATCCGTGTCCCTTCCCCTCGGTCCAGCCATGAACAACACCCCCGGTCAGGACACTCTTCCTTTGCCAAGAAAAATCCCCCAAAGCTCCAGGACAATATTTGGACTGCGCTGCCGCCTCTCCTTGCTACCTCCCTCTCTTTTCTCTGCCTCCTGCCTTTTCAGGACAGGGACCACCTTTTCATCCTCTGCCTGTACAGCACTCTGAGTGCCCCGGGGCTTGTTGGAGGCAGCTGGGGTTTCTGGGGGCTCCCCCAACATAAACAACAACAACCACCTTCAAAGTGCCTCTCCGCACGCAGCTGCTCTGAGGGCAGATTCAGGTTTCCCCCACCCCCTTCTCCCCATCCCTCCTTGCAACACCCACCTGGCAGCGACTTAAAAACAATCTTTGGGTTTTTCAGGTGTGTTGGAGGGATTTACCTGACATATTCCTTCCCTCCCTCCCCCCTTTTTTTTCTTGCAGTTGAAGTCCTGGATTTCATGGCAATACTAGTTAATCTAATAGTAAAAAGCTCTGCGATTATTTTGGCTCTAAGGCTTGGGTCCTTGCCCAGCACTGACATACACACACACGAGTGCACTTCTTCAGCGAGGGAGCGGGCGATGCCTCTCCTCTTCCTCCTCCTCCAGTCCGTCACGGAGGGGCTGGCTCTTCAGCAAGGGAGTTCCACCTCCTGCAACTTTCTCCCTGGCTGCTCTCAACCTGTGCTGCCGGAGTTTCGCAGCCAGCAAAATCCCTTCTTGCAGGAATTTCCCTGAGCTCTCCCCTCCCGTTCGCAAGCACCATGGACCCCCGGCAGCCGGCGAGGTGCTGCTGCAGGAGAGGATTTTCAGCGACGAGGGCAGAGAGGCAGTAAAACTTCAGGAGAGGTCTCTCTCCTGTTGCAACAGGTAAGGCACGCTGCTCGCCGGTGTGGGAAGCTGAAATGACTCAGGGAGCAGTCTGTACAGCACAGACGGAGGAAGGCATGGAGGATGCAGAGATTTAGTCGTGAAACTGCTTTTGCGTGTGAGCAACTTTTGTTGGAAACAGCCTTGTCCTAAAGATAGGGATTTGGGATGCAAAGGGAGAGCCTTTCATCTTTTCCTCCTTTTGGCAGCCCTAGCATGGGGGGTTATGGAAGGAGCTAGGAAAAGCTTCGGCGGTGGTTGCATGAAGTTTGGATCTGGTCTTAGCTGGGAAACTTTAGTGTGCTGCGGCCAGTGAAGCAGGTGGGCTCCGGCTAGAAGAGGTAAAAGCCACGCTGCCGAGCAAGGCAGGCGAGGAAGGACTGGGGAGAGAAGCACTCCAGGTATCCGCATAGGGCAGGGCTCCTGCAGGGAGCACACTCGTGCTGGAGTCAATGGATGTGCCGCTGCAGGAGCAGCGATGGCGCCCAGCTGTGGTCTCCAGTGTGGTCTCCTAGGCTTTGCAGCACCTAAATAAACAGCTGTTTTGAGAGCAGCAGAATTCATGAAGCTTGAGGTTGGTCATGTACAACCTCACCAACCAGGGCAAGGTGGTACCTCTCCACTGTCTGTCTCTATATTCTCCATTAAACCACCTCCACTGTCAGCTCAAACTCAGCTTTGGGGATCTCTGCTGTAGATCCCTGTAGATCCTTGTCTGCCCTGGTCTCACTCTGTGAAGGGCAGCAGAGCCGGGGACCCAAAGTGAGAGCCACCATCTCTGCTTCACACAGGAGCCCATATACCGATGTCTGTTTGCATCGATACAACTTTGTTCTCTATCAGGTGTCTGGTGGCAAACAAAGGTGAAACCCCAGAGCAAATCCAGTCCCAGTTCAGGGTGTGCAGGAATCATTTCTCCTGTATGAGAGCAGCGCTGAGAAAAGAGGTGAAAATACAGCGAGGGAGAGCTGGGCACTTGGAGCAAAACCGAGGCCCTTCCAAACAGCAGTTATCAGCTAATCAGCCTCCCGGGGGAATTAAAGGCAGACTCGGTGGAGTGCAGCACTCCAGAGGGGCAAAGATCATGCAACGGGGGTTGCTTTGGACAAAAGTCTTAAAAACTGCTGGCGCTCACTTGGGTTTGCTGCTGTGAAGGGCTGAGAGTTTCCAGTGGCTGGAGCTGGGCAGGCTTTGTTGGGGCAGGCATGGCTGTGGCCAACAGGATCCCACTTGGCCCAGGGTGTCGTGAATCCAGGCAGGAGGACCTGGATCCTGCTGTGTCTTCTGTCCCAGCTCTTTGCCCCCCCCAGAGGGGCAAAGAGCAGGCATGGGACACATAGGGAGCTGCCACAGTTCTCCAGGCTGTCAGCTAGGGAGACCTGGGAGATTATCAGAGCCTCAGGACGGAAAACAAACAGTCTGTATCGGGCTCCCGAGGAAGGCTGGGCTGTCTTGGTATTCAAGGAGGCAAAAATCACAGGGCTTGATATTGTGCACCCTTATCATCTCCTAATACACAGCACACCTCATGTTATCAGGAACAGTTCAGGGACATCCTGTCTGATACGTGGTTAAGGTTCCTGACAGGCTGAGCAGGCAGAAGGTCTCTAACCCAGCCAGGGGCTTCAGTCTCTCTGCTTTTCCCCATCTCATTATTCTGCTCTAACGTGCTCCATAGCATTGCAAAAGTGAGCCGCACTACCCTGGCTGCCAAGGGGAGAGCAAAGCAGGGTCTGCTCCTCTCCTGAACTTTTCCTTTAGCTACAGCTCACATTGTGAATGTATTTCAAACCCTAACGCTCTCAGAAACCAGCACGTCTCCCAGCACTCCAAACAAACACGCATCATTCATGTACGAAGGGAGAGTTCAAAGGAGGCGTAACACCTGGAATCAAACATCTGTTAGAAACTAATGCATTTTGCATCCTACGCTCCTGCCAACTGCTCCAAGGCAAGTCCTGGAGGATCGTTCCAGCTACCTCCATGCTACAGAAATGGCATTCCCTGCTCCACACACCTCACTTTGTTTTTTTGCCACGTGTGGAATATACGAGTGCAGCTGCATCTCGAGCAGTAGCGGGCTTTCTTCTGTGACCATGCAAAAGCATGAGAGGATTAAATACCCTCAGCTCAGCCCTTTTTCTTTTCTTTCTTTCTTTTTTTTCTTTTTTTTTTTTTTTTAAACTGGGTTGGCAACACTGATGCTCCATTGTCTATTACCACGCTGATTTGCTGAGCAAGCAATTTTTCTCTTAACCACGCTTTTTCCTTGGCAATGGAGCAGGTACTGGTTTATTAGCAGAGAAGCTTTCTTTCCTAATTCTTGGAAGAAGGAGCTCCAGGGAGGGGCAGGCTGCAAGGGCTGTTAGGAAGGTCTGTAGCTCAGAAATGAACAAGCAGCAAGTTTGAAACAAACCAAAGGAAGTATATTTTTTTTTTCCAGGCAGAGGGCATAATTAAATTCTGGAACACATTGCCACAGGATATTACAGAGGCCAAAAGTGTACCTGGCTTAGAAACAAGGTTTCGATCCATTTGAGATCCATTTGAGATCCATTCGAGGTGTTGCAGTGGCAAGAACTTTCAGAAGTGCATTTCCAGAAGACAGCCCGGAATGGGAGGTAGCATCTTGTGCTGGGAGCACGAGAGCTGACAAGGACACGCTGTGGCAATGAGACCAGCCTTGGTAAACATACCTGTCTCAGAGGTTAATCTTTTCTCTGGTGAAGCTCTTTTCTCCTGAGCTCCCCAGACCAGAGGCTGGCTTTCCATCAGCTTGTACAGCACTGTGGATACCCCAGAGGAGGTGGGCTGCTGTGGGCTGTTTTCCTGAGGACAGGCAAGTCGGGGAGCTCTAGGTGTTCTATCGGTTTGCAGGTATCGCTTTGCATTCAATAAATGTCTGCTGCAGGGAATTGCTGTAGCACAGCTCCTGACATCCTGGCCAGACATCCTTTTACGAGGGAGGATCATGCCCTGATCATCTCATTCATTCTCTGTCCTCTGTGTCCTTACGCTGCCTCTGAACGTGGGAGAGGGATGGGACGGAGCAGTGCAAGGCAGACAGATGGCAACAGAGTGAGAGAGGCTGCAGGAAGAGCAAAAAGCTGCTCTCTGTGCTCACCTTCAGGTTCCAGAAGGGAAAGACCAGCAGGGTGCTGGGCAGAGGAATGAGAAGATCTTCCTATCAGAGCAGGGACAGGTCTGTGGGTGACAGAGAATTGCCTGGTAGGAGAGAAAAAGCTGAGGGAGAAGGCACGGTGGCCAGGGTTGTGCTGCAGGGCAGAGAGAAGTCAAGCGGTCCACATTCTGTTAAGTGCCAGGATTCTTCACCTGCATCCAGCACTGCATGTGGTCCCTCACCAAGCTCTTCATGCCAAGATGCTCTTGGACTCCTTCCTGACAAATTTTACTCATCATAGGATAACATGTATGTTCCCCACAGGGAATGGAAAGGGCATCGGAGGACTGCTGGCACTCGGGTGATGCAGCCTGTGTCCTCATTGCAAACATCCAGGTCAAGTCAAGGCGTGGACAAGGACTCACAGGGTCAAAACATCTCAGGGTTAGAGACCCTTCAGACGCTGGGCAAAGCTTCTTCTCTCTCCACAATGGGGTGGGAGCTGAGCCCAGTCTGGGTTCACAGCTTTGGTGGGTCAGATGGGAGTTGTGTGTTGGGATCCCAGAAAGGCTCTCACAGGCTTTGCAGCACCTAAATAAACAGCTGTTTTGAGAGCAGCAGAATTCATGAAGCTTGATTGCCTTGGGCGCTCTCTCTTGTGTGGATTCTCTGATGTCTAATAATCGGGTTGGGCTCACATTAGAGCCTTTTCTTCCAGCTGGGAGTCCTAATTTGGATTTCTCTCCTCTCTCCTGCTGCTTTTCACAAGCTTGTGCAAACCTAACTCCTTTCAAGTCTTTACCTATCTGGTTAAATTTGGCTGAAACTAGCCAGTGGATCCAAAAGGTAGCAGGGAGGACTGATAATGTGGTCCCACACACCAGCTTCCCTCAGCTGTCTGCAGACAGGGGAATGATTATCAGTGGAAGGTAATTTGCATCCCAAGCATGAAGGAAATGTGAAAGCCCTGGTATGAGCTTTGGCAGTAGAAAGCAATGAAGGAAGAGCCTAGGATCTCTTGTGGGCTCTCGCAGCCTGTGCTGGTGATCACAACATGCCTGCTGGGCCAGGTAGTTTGCAGTGACCAAGGTATGTGGCTCTTGGCAGTAACAGCCCCCACAGAGGCTGTATCCCAGAGAGGGGTGCACAGTCAGGACACACTCACAGGAGTGCCTGGCAAACTGCAGCCGGCTCTTGTGCCAACACATTTGGGCTGCTGCACTGGAGGTGCCCAGCTCCTGGGCCCCTCACACCCTGCCTAGTGAGCAGCTCCCACCGAGCCCTCTTCCCACTAGCACTGCCTGTCTCCAGCCCCCTGGGCTGTTTCTTTCCACAGGCAACAGGTGACCCATTCCCATCAGAGCCACCAGTGGGGTCTATTGAGTCCTCTGTGTCCTCTGGCTGGCCTACATGCCCTCCTTGGCCAAGGAGATCATCACCACCCCCAAACACCTCCCTGGTTATCTGTGTAATGGCAGCTTCTGAACCATGTGCAGGATTGTTCTGCCTGAAGCTGGATAACTGGGGAGGTCAAGAAGTGACCAGTGAAAAGAGAAAAGCAACTGATCTTTTCAGGGGAGAGAGGAGGAAGGGGGGTAGGAATAACACATAAGGATGCTTCCCCCTGCCCCTGGCACAAGCAAGTCAACCTCCCTCTGGAAGAGGAGCCGTAGAAAGGCAGTTGGCACTGAAAGGCTCCCTCAGACCCCCACAGAAGGCTCCACAGCTCTGGTGCTATTAACTCTTGCTCTAGAATGATGTTGCAATGCCAAGACAGATAAAGATCACTGACCCTTATAACTCTACAGTGAGTTCAAGCCTGTTCAAGTCCTCCTGTGCCTAACAGATGAGCTCCTGGAGGCTTATAACAATGACAGAGAAACCTCAGCTATGTGACATATTTGAGCCAGGCTTAGGGGCTTGCAGCAGTACAAAATCAGGCTCTCCCTAGGTTCCTCACAGAGCATTGAACACAAACACATATCACATGTGGAAAGACAACAAGAGAAAGCCTTTTGTTTCATGTGCAAGGTGGTGCCTTGCTTGTGGAGAGAGGATGGCTTGGATGTAAAGACAGATAGCACCTGCTCGCTTTGGTGGAGGGGCAAACCGGGGCAGCAGGTGAAGCAGCAGGGCAGAGTCAAAGTCACAAGGATAGGACAACTGAGGAGATGTTCGAAGGGGAAAAGGGTGAGTGGAGGAGGCCACAGTACGATGGTATGGAGGAAGGCGCCTTTAGAGCCAGTCTGGATCTGAGCACCCAGCTTGTGAACAACTGGCACAGTGACAAAGGTGGCAAAAGCATTCAGCTGTATGCGGGAAGGAAGGGTAACTAAAGGCTTCCCAGATGCCTTTCCCATGTGGAAGACCCTCCCAGTCTCTCCTCTCCTGCACAACTAATGCAAGTCTTGCACATCCACCTTCACAGCTTCCCACCACGCTCCTTGCTGTCAGCCCTGAATGATGGTCCTAACAGGACCCCTCACAGGTCCACTGGCTGCAGTGGACTAGACCCAGGGGAGGAAGCTCTATCTCAGAACGAAGTATTTTTTACCAAGCCTTGCAGCAATTCAGCCTGACTAGAGAAAAAGGGTGTCCCAGCACCATGCCAGGTCTGCCAACCTGGGGCCCCCATGCAAGCCAGCAACATGCAGGCTTCCCCCAAGCTCTCTTAAAAATGTCTCTGTTCATCCAACACCTCTTAGAGGCTGCCAATCCAAGCTCTCCAGGGTACCGAAACTGTCCAGGGCTAAAGCACCTGCCTGGTACAGCTGGCAGATTGTGGGAGGAGCATCTCCACGGTGTTCCTAGGACTGTACCTCTCCCTCCGGGTCCTGTATGTGACCCCCTGAGCAGCCTAAGCAGGAGTCACTGCTTCATGTACCAGCACGACACTCATTAATCCCATGGCTTTCCATGGCTCTGCAACTGAGAAGTCTCCAGTACAGCCCACCCCATCATGACAAAACCATTTTACCACCAGGAATGGAACTAAACCATTAAATTGTTAGGGCAGAGGGACCGGGCACTGCCCATGAGCCCACTGCGTGACAGGAGCTGCATTTCACAGGTCACTCCGAGCAAGGGCAGACCTTGGTTGTAAAAGGCACCAGGTTTTCAACAATCAGCCACCTTGCTCCAGGCTGTCTAGCAATCTGGAAACAATTTCCAAAGGTCTATCCAAGCCATTCAGAGATTGGAAAGTCGAGATGGGGAAGAAACAGCCCAACTGCGCCCTGGTGGAATCTGCAAGTCCAGCACAAAGCTGTACCCACAAGAGCACAGCCCCCAAGCAGGCTGATGCAAAACACAGTTCTGCAAACATCAGCCCTAAGAAAACCATCCACAGGCACTGGAAAACCCCGAGATACATTAAGGAAGGAAACACCATAACTTCAGGGGCTTTTTTCATTAGTTCTCTGGCTTTGTGTAGTACCTCCAGGATGTATTTCTTCTGCTTTGCTGCAAAACCAGGCAGAGTCTGCATAACTGAATGAAGGAGCAGGATCTCCAAGGATAGAGCCAGCCACTAGCCTGGATTCAGCATCCCATTCAGAGAAACACTGACAAGATCATGGGAACGGCTCCATTCCACGCCTTGGGAAGGGATGGGTTTGTTTGTTTATTCAACCAAGAAAACAGTTCAAAAAATACCCATCTCCCTGCAGAATTCAAACCCTGCAGGCCCAGCATTGGGAGCAACCATCAGGGAACTCACCAGAATTGAGTAGGGAATTAGATCCTTTTCCCTTTGGTTCCTATCAGCATAGCTGCAGCAGAGGAGAGGGCAAACATTAACCAAGCAGCCCAGCCCACCCGCAGGGTGTTCAGTGTTGGGAATCAAAATATCTCACAGGCACGGCTCAACAACCTGTACAAGAAGGGTACCTTTTAATCTGTGACTTTCCAACACTGAAAGCTCAGGGACTGCTTTCTGGTTGAACCTATTTGGCAAGTGGCTATAAGGACGTTGCCCCAACTGTAGCTGAATCCTTTCTGCTCAGCTACCACTCAAGCCAGAAGACAAAACCTCAGCTCCAATTCACTTGTACCCACACCTTATATGATTTACTTTCTTTGCTCTCTGTCTCTATTCCGCAACGACCATTTAAATTCACATTAAAATGTCCCATCATTGACTATTCGAACAACAAAGTCCATTTGCCTTCTCTCCCAGCTTCTAGTGCTTGTAGCCTCCAACAAAGACGTTGAGGTGCTCAGTGATGGTTTTGATCAGTATCTATGCTGGGGGGAAACACTGAAGAAAAAAAGGGAGAGAGATGGGGGGCTGTGAGTGGGGGTGGCAAGAGAGAAAGAAGGACAAAGGAAAAGATTTTTGGACATGTGCTGGCAAAAGAGCAATAAGAGAAGAGTTGTCCTTATTTTCCCATGGAAATGATGATTTTACTCTAGTCTTCTTATCTCAAAACTTTGGGCCAAGCCCCCACCACAGTTCACAAGGAGAATGCTGCTCTTGGTGCGCTTGTTTTGTGGTTTTATTGCTTTTAAATGCTCTTCTTAACGTGAATCAAAAGGTGGGGCTTTCTGCAACATGGCCAACAAACAGCAGCCTGCATATGGCAGGAGACCCCTGGAAGGACCCCCCAGAAGATCCCCCCTGACCATGACCCAGACGCTCACACCAGCTGGCCAGCCTAACTGTGCCCTGCAGTGATCCCCCAAATCACCCATCTCCAGGGCCTCCCCACACACGCACTTTGAACCTCAGTGCTATGTTTGTTCCTTCATTTCAAACCAACAGATTTGGGCATGTCTTTGACAGAGGATCACAGTTTGGATGTTAAATTTAGACGCGCACTTGGGCTCTGATTACAGATACACCGAGTGTTTACTCGCTCTGTGGGGAGTTTGCATCTACAGGGCTGAGGGCAAAGCCCCTCGAGGCTCTCTGATCTTCACCTGGTGATTAGGAGAGGAGCTTGAATCACCACATAATGATGCCCTGGTATTTCCCTCAGTCGGGAGCGTGCCTTACCTTCCTCACTGCATCCCACCCATAGGCTTTCTCCAACACATCTGCCTCTCCATATGCAACCAGCTCCAGGAGGGCATTTGTGCCTTGGGAAACCACAAAAGAAAGAAAGAAGCAGGAGCTTTCAGGAGTAGAAATAACTGATTTTGTGAGATAAGGGATGGGAGGCAGACAAGAGTGTTTAATGCTCACAGCTGATGTGGAGGCCCTGAATTGGGTATGGCCCCTGCCACAGGTCCCATGGATCATGTACTAATTACTGTCAGCACAAGGACATGGGATAGCATAGCTCAGAAAAACAGGAAAAATGTTTCTGCTAATCTACAGGAAAAATCTGGCACAGTTGATTTCACCCAGTTTCAACATGGAGATCCTTTAACTCCATTGCAAGGACTCTTGAGCTTGGCAGCGCTGCCCCTCCTTGACAGCCACCTACATTTGAGAGTTTAAGGGCTAGTAAATTGATCTTATGCCATTTCCACCGTTACACACAGCTTTCCCACCAACAGAACAAAAGCCATAGAAACCCACCTCATTTCTGCTAGTCCATTACAGGCGCCTTCCAGGGGCTGTTTTGGAGGGGCTCTCCCTGAAGCTGGGCCAAGGCAGTAGTTAACCAGATCCACCCTCTCTTCAGAGCATTGTGCACCATTTTTCTCTTGAGCTTCACCACAGCCTTTGGAAATGTCCCAGTCCCACTTCTGGGATGGTTTTGCAGTGTGAATGTCGTGTAAATGACCCTAGAAGCAGGAGACAGAGAAGAAGCTGCACAGTTATCTCCTGGAAGATGTGTTACTCTTCAAATTACATTAAAACCATGATGGATAAAAAGAAACAAGACATCCAGTACATCATCATTTCCCTGCTAAATAAGAAACTCCAGTAGGTGATGGTTTCCAGTCCTGGGGTGGGAAGTTGCAAGCTCTCCTTGGAGCCTCAGGACACTGAACCAGAATAAACCAGCTCTTGAAGGACAGTAGTGTCACCAACCTTCTCCATCTCATTCTTTTACCAAAGGATAAAATGAGATTAAATGCGGGCTTGTGTGGAACTGCTCACACAGAGGTAGGATTTCCCAGCAATATTGTTATAGAAATTGTCCAAGCAGATGCACATGCAGTAATAAAGGTGTCTCAGAGCACAGGCAGTTGCTGTCAGGGGACATAACAGGCTCTCTGTGATAATAAGTGGGGCTTTGGGCATGAGTCCTGACACACGGAGAAACTATTAGTCTTCAAAAGCTGATAGTGATGCCTCTCAAAAAATTCTGCCTAAGTTTTGTCTGTGCCTTTCAAAGTTTCAGTCCATTTCCAGAGGAAATGAGGCTTCTGCCTCATGCCCCACGTGCGTAGTTACTCTCCATCCCTCATAATAACTGCTGAAGCCATTGATTGCTTTCAGCCCAGCTTGTAATTGAGAGTAAAGCGCACAGAAATATGAGGTCATGACAGGTTTTGCAAAATAATTAGATGGACAGAGGAGTACAACGCTGCTAATGCCCCCACAGACAAAAAAAAAACCAGCAATTTAAGTGAAGCCCTTCCTTCATTGAGGAAATCAACCAGCAGGACATTCCAAGAGAGATTCAGAAGAAAGTTTGCATCTTGTTAAAGCCCAGAGAACCCACTCCTTGTTCAAGGTTATCCTCCCATATTGAATTGCCGGTGCCCAAGAAGGCATGTGCTCTAGCTCCAGCTTTTCTTGTGGTTGTGGAGTTCATAACGTCTCTGCCTTGTGGGTTCTCTGATGTCTTATAAGAGATGAGTTCACATTGCCATTTCAGTACAATTCAATTAAAAAGTCAATTAGCCCAGATACAAAGCGATTGGCTTCATTAATTCTGCTGTTTGTGGACCAGCACTATATTTTGTTGCTGTTTTATTCTGCTGTCTTATTCTGCTCTGAATTGTATGTGACTTTTCCTGCTCCGCAGTCCTGGTAGACACACGCGCAAGCAGCATGCATACATCTTCTTTCCAGGTTCAGCAGTTGAAAATGTTGGAAGGGAGCAGTTCTAGGCATGTCCCTACTTGCTGCCAAACTCTTAAGTGTTGTTAAGTAACAAGCAGAGCTTTTAAGAACATCGTTTTCAACTTCTCAGAAGGAACCACATGCCTTTCTGGATCACCTAGCCCTGTCCTCCAAGATTTTCTTTCATTTTCTGTGCATTTGGGACTATATTGTATTTCCTAGAGGTTAAATGACATCATAAAAAAAATTGAGTCTGAATTTTGTCACATCCAAATTGTGTTGACTTCTCCACAAATGCTGGCAGTTTCACTTCTGCTTCAGACCACTTGTTTCAAGAAGAAACGACTACAGAAGGGAGATTGTTGGGTTATTGGCATCTATTTATTTATCATGGAAAAAAGGCATTTGAAGGAAGTATGAAGTTTACAGCTTTGTATTTATTGGTAATTAGATATCTCAGCGAGAGAATATGACACATTGTTAGTCAGACTCCAATAATTTGTTCCTAACATTCAACTCAACTTATAAATTGAACTAGTTCAGGCTTTTAAAGAGATGAGTCTTGAAAAAGTGTCTGGAAAAACAAGTCTTCCCTGTTTAAATCAGGAATGTGCCAAATGACTGGCAGGTACTTGATATATAATTTAAATTTAAAAGAGGAAGAAACAGTTCTAGATAAAGATCTCCTGGAATATTTAGGGGAAATATATGCACCTATATTTAGCTTATCCCTGCTTTCAACCCCTAAATGCACACACAGCAGCACGCACCTAGCTTTTGAAAAGAACAGACCTTGATCCTTTAACAAGCTCCACAAAGCTCACTAATAAAGTTATATCCTTGCTAATCACGTATGTGCTCCCCAGTTCCTTCTTTGATGCAACTTGTTCACAGAGACAAATCATGGAGCTGCAGTCGTTCGTTAGAGGAGGAAGTTAATGGCAGGTGGTCATGGGTGGCAGATTCTCCACAGGAATCCTGACCCTGGGGCTTTGCCATGAGAAGGGAGGGACCAGAGAAGTTATTCAACGGCTGATAGTGACATTGTGTAAGTGTCTTGCTAGAAATCTGCTCTTTCAAGTAAGATCAGAGGAGGCAGCCAAGGTCAAAACTGCAAATTAGAAGAACTTTGAGATAACCAAGATACAACTTCACTAGGACCTGAGCTAAACTTCTTGAAAAGACCATGTTGTAGAGCTGGCCATTCAGAAGGAGTTTGCACAATATAGCAGGATATCTCTGCCAGGGAAGGAGAACAGACTGTTGTAGCAGGGGCAGAGGAAAGGCAAGACAAGCCACAGGGAGAGATATCAAATCACAGTTTGCATATTGACTCTTGAAAATACTTCGCAAGAACTTGTGTGGAGAGAAAAGTTAAGATGGAGAAGGTATGATGGAGAAACGAAACAGAAGTGATGTTCAGATTGGGGTGGAGACTTCAAATGTGCTGTTTGATTAGGGAAAAGGCAGAATAGAGGGAGGGAGAGACTGTTTGCAGAATAGGAAGTCAGCCTGATCAGGGCATTTTGCATGGCTTTTCACATTTTGCCCCCTACAAGGGCAGAAACTGAAGGAGAGAAAGTGAATGGATCTGAGCCAGCATGGGGATGTGGGAGAACAGGTCTCTCACTGGAGCAGAGGAAAGAAGAGCTGAGCTAACCACAGCAAAGGTCAGGATAGAAAGAGTAGGGAGGTGAGGCTGAGACCATGGGGACTTTTTCTCTAACACACTGGCCTTAAAAAATTGAACAATGTTCTTTCTTTGACACCTGCAGGACTCAAGGAGACACCACACCATGGAAGTCATTATCAGGAGGTACTTCCTGAGTTTTTCCATTTTCCTGATGTACTGTGTGGTCCATGAGGTGAGCTGTGAGAAAGGCAGCACTTCCCCTCTCCACTTCACCCACTTCTTCTACAATGCTACCATCTATGAGAATTCAGCCCCTAAGACCTACGTAGAAAGCTACGTCAAAATGGGCATTTACAAGACAGACCCCGAGTGGGACATCAAATACAGAATAGCATCCGGAGACAACACCGGTCTCTTTAAAACAGAGGAGCACGTGATCGGGGATTTTTGCTTCCTGAGAATAAGAACCAGGAGCAGCAACACAGCACTTTTAAACAGGGAGGTCAAAGACAGTTATATGTTAATAATCAAGGCCACAGAGAGCACCTTTGCCTACGGAGCCTGGGCCAAAGTCTTGATCCACATTCTGGACAGAAATGACTTGAAACCTCTCTTTTCACCCCCCTCCTACAAAGTGTCCATCAGAGAAGACACTGCTCTGAAAACAGTGGTCAGCACGCTCAGTGCCACTGATGCTGACGCTGGCCAGAATGCCGAGTTCTACTATGCCCTCAACACCAAGTCCAACCTATTCACCGTTCACCCTACCACAGGAGCAGTTATGACCACAGGCAGGCTGAACAGCACCCATCGAGGCAAGCATCACCTGCAGGTTTTGGCTGTGGACAGAATGAGAAAGATCACAGAGGGGAACGGCTTTGGGAACTTGGCTAGTCTCACGATCCAAGTGGAGCCATCTGCCAGGAAGCCCCCCTCTATCTCCTCGGTAAAGGTGACACCACCCGACTCAACCGAAGATTTTCTCTATGCAACTCTGTCCGTAGAAAGTGGTGACTCAGAAGTAGGGATAGATTCAGTTGACTTTGTGGATGGAGATCCAGGAAGACATTTCAAAGCCATCAAATCCTACTTTGGGAGCACTGAGTTCATTATTGCATCAACCAAAGAGATCAACTGGCTACTTTATCCATTTGGTTTCAACCTCAGCCTGCAAGCCAAGGACAAGAGCAAGCCACCCCTGTTCTCTCCTATTAAAGTTGTCCATATACCTCCTTCCAAGTATGTCTCTGCCAGATTTGAGAAAGAAGTGTACCGGGTCCAGCTCAGTGAATTTTCCCCAGCTGGAAGCCAAGTTGTTATGGTGAAGATCACACCAGTCTTCCCAAATCTTAAATATATTTTGAGACCTACTCCTGACAGCACGAGTTTTAGAATCAATCCTCACACTGGACTGATAACTACAGTCAGAGCAATGGACTTCCATGAGCAGTCTCAATTTGAACTTGAAGTTATAACTGTTAACGGTCACACATCCACAACTGTTGTCATCGACATCATTGACTGCAACAATCACGCTCCGAGTTTTAGTCAGTCTTCATACCGTGGAGCCTTTGATGAAAACGTTCCTCCTGGTACCAGCGTCTTAACAGTAAGGGCTACAGATGAAGATGAAGGAGACAATGGCTTTGTTACCTACACCATAGCGAACCAGAAATCAGTTCCCTTTGTCATTGACCCCTATTCTGGTGTCATTTCCACCTCCAAGTCAATGGACTATGAGTTGATGCAGAGATGGTATCACCTGCGAGTGTGGGCATCTGATTGGGGCTCACCCTTCCGCCACGAAACAGAGGTGTATGTCTCCCTCATGCTGAGCAATGTCAATGATAATGCTCCTGTGTTTGAGAAGGCAAGCTGCAGTGGCACCATCCCACAAGACTTCCCTGTTGGGAACCCGGTGGCCACTGTCTCTGCAATCGACAGTGATGAGCTGCAGCACGTCAAATATGAAATCAAGTCTGGCAATGAATTACGGCATTTTGAACTGAATCCCATCTCTGGAGTAATATCCCTCAGAGTATCTCTGCGAGATCTTCCTTCTGAACCACCACTTTTCTACTCCTTGAAAATATCTGCAACAGATGGAGAGAACTACGCTTTGCCAACATCTGTAAATATCACTGTGGTCAGCCAAGGTCTCCCCCTCAAAATGCAGTGTGAGGAAACTGGAGTCTTGAAGCAACTGACAGAAACCATCATACACTCCATTGAGTCTCAGTCTCAAGGCCACGGGCAGGATGATGAAACATCTCTGAACTTGCACCTTATAAACCATAATGCTCCAAAGTTTGATGACAGGTTTCCACGATCTATTGATATCATAGAGACTGCTCCTGTCAACTCAACTATTGCTGACCTTTCAGCTATTGATCCTGATACTGGTTTTAATGGAAAATTGGTCTATGTGATCTCAGATGGAAATGATGACAGTTGCTTTACCATTGACCTGGAGCTGGGTCTCCTTCAAGTCCTTTCTCCTCTAGATCATGAAAGAACCAGCTTCTACATTCTTAACATTACTGTGTACGACCTTGGCACACCGCAAAAATCATCTTGGAAACTCTTGGCTGTGAATGTGCTGGATACCAATGATAACACTCCTAAATTCCCACAAGGTGCCTACTGGGTGGCAATACCAGAACATGTAGCAACAGGGACAACAATAGCTCAACTGAAAGCAGAAGATGCTGATACAGATGACAACGGGAGAGTAAAATATTCTCTCCTAACCCCCACTGATAAATTTGCCATTAACAGTGTCACTGGAGAAGTGATAGTTACGGGTGCCCTGGACAGAGAATTGTGGCCTTCCTACGTGCTGAAAATAGAAGCTAGAGACCAGCCCAAAACAGGCTACCAGCTGTTCTCCATTACTGATCTCATTGTGACTCTGGAGGATGTAAATGACAACACCCCGCAATGCCTCCCAGCCCTCAACAGTGTGAAGGTCCCAGAGGACCTGCCTGTGGGAACCATTCTCCTGTTTCTGGAGGCTTTTGACCCAGATGCTGGGTCTGGGGGTGAGGTGAGGTACAGCCTTATCAATGATGAGGAGATGATGTTTCATGTGGATAAACTGACCGGGGCTCTCCGGTTGGAGAAGGAGTTGGACTATGAGAAGAAGGACTCTTACAATCTAACTGTGCAGGTCAGTGATGGTGGGAAACCTTTCTCTCGCTCTTCCCTTTGCCACCTGGAAGTGAACATCCTTGATGTCAACGAGAACCTGCACCCACCACGTTTTGCCTCCTTTGTCTTCAAAGGCTGGGTGCAGGAGAACAGCCCAGAGGGCACATCAGTGATGATGGTCACCGCAAAAGATATTGATAAGGGGAAAGATGGAGAGGTTCAATATTTCCTCCGAGAAGGCACTGGCTTGTCTGTCTTCCACATTGAAAAGGACACAGGTAATGATAACTTGATTTACTGGTGTACTTTAAAGGCTTAAATTACGTGCTGTGTTTGGCCCGACTTTTTGATCCAACAAGGCCCTTCTGTATTTTCTCTCTTTACAAAGTTCCACACATTCAAATCTTCCTTGATCGTGCAGGGATGTACAATGTGCATCCCTGCATCCCTGTAGCTGGGGAGGAGCAAGCAGGGTTTGTCTCCCTAAGATAATGGAAAATCAATCTCTGCCCTCCCCAAAAATACTGACGTCTTCCCTTTCCCTTGTGTACTAAATTACCCTCAGCACAAGCAATCCCTCACCTTCCACACAATCTCACGCTCACACTAGGTTGGTGCCACAGTTTATACTTGCAACAAAGATCAGGAAGCAGACTAGAGGCACAGACTGGTCTGGCATTAAGGACAAAGTGATCTGAATTGCTTAAATCCCTCACGAGCACTTTCTCTTATTTTTCTAGGCACCATCCGGACCATAGGACCACTCGATCGAGAAGGAACATCTCACTACTGGCTGACAGTGCTAGCTCTTGACCTGGGAACAATTCCTCTGTCTTCTGTGACTGAAATTTATATTGAAGTCACCGATACCAATGACAACCCACCTCAGATGTCCAGACCTGTCTTCTATGCCTCTGTGATGGAGAATTCCCCACCAAACACTTCTGTTCTTCAGCTTGATGCCTTAGATCCAGACTCTAGCTCAGAGGGAAAACTGACTTTTCACATCCTAACTGGAAATCCTCAAGGACTCTTCGCCATCAACCTCATTACAGGTAAGTCTGACCCAACTCAGCATCTATTTTTGAGGTTTTCATGGGTGCAGAAGATGTTAAATATTCCATATAAACAGCCCACACAGCTGCCTTTGTCACAACTTTCTTCTGCAGCAAAAGTTCCAGTCTCCAAATATGCTGCGTGGGGAGGATAACGACTGAAACCCTCAACCTAGATTTGCATCTAGGTGGCTCTTCGAATGACACAAATACACTACTTTCAAAGGCTAAACAGAACCAAGCAGTTGCTTTTAATCTTCCCCCTTATAAACAACTGCCATATTGCACAGCCCGAGCCAAGAAACACCCTTCTGGAGGTGACTATCTGTTCCTGAGACAGACCAAGGCAGGATTAATAAAAAAGAATCCCACTGCATTTAAAGGTTCCACCCATTCTCCGGTGCTATTAACACAGTAACCGTAGTAAGCCTCTTCTGCCATCTTCCTAGACTGTATCTTTCATCTGAGGATTAATTACCAGATCTTTCAGAGCCATCAAAAACCCGCTGATGTTTTGTGTAAACAGCTTCCTCAAACTATCCCAGCAGAGCTGACATTGGGCCAGTCTGGCAAGGAAAGCTGTGCCGAGCCCTTCACTCCATCAGCTCCTGGGAGAAGAGGGAAGGGAGGGCACAGAGCCTGAGCATGGGAGAGGATTAATTGCATGACTTTGATCTCCTGCAGATGATAAAAGCAGTTCACCTACTGCAGAGGGACAGAAGCCTGCTCTCAGATGAGAAAGGAGCTGGATGCCTTGAAAAAATCTAATGCAGCTCTGAATTGTTACCTGTGATATGATGGCTCTTTGGCAGACCTCTACAGCTGGTTAGGTTGGGGATGTTTAGAAAGAAATTGTTACGCTGAAACACTGAAATCCTTCTGGTTGCCAGAGATTCATCGGGTGTCTCTGTGTGGCACCATGTAGATACAGACAGAGATGTCAGCTAACTGTGACCACTTGCCACCCCCAGTTGTAGCTATCTCCACTGTCAGAACCTTTGTAGCCAGCTGAGGGCATTGGTCTGTATCCAACTTTCCCACATAATCCAAACAACGATGCACAACTCAGCCTCATGGACAGCCTGCACAAATGCTGGGTTCCACGGAGAGGTGCTTTCAGAGGCCCAATTTAGAAGACCACTTCCTTTTGGATGGGATGTGGACCAGTAACAGCTATTAGGATGGGCTAACTCCCCTCATCTGCTGAGCGTCAGCTTGGACCCATGCACTCTGCAGGAAATTCAGCCTTCTCTATGCTGCAGGCAAAACTTTCACCCCAGCAGGAGTGCAGCCCTACAAAGCCAGGCTCCAAGGCAGTCATGTGTTACGGTAAAACAAGTGACACGGGCAAAATCTGAACTTTTTGCTAACGAGACGCCTCACCTCTAAGCCAACCCTTTAATTCCCATCTTAGACCAAAAAAGCTCTCTTGGGTATGAGTCATCTCCTATCCATCACTATCTACAGTCAGGTAATTTGCATGTGAAGAGTGATCAGTTTGTTAGTCCTGTAGAAAACCCATGAGCTGATCTTATCTCTTGGACAGTTGCTGGAGGTCTCTTCTCTAAACCCTGAGCTTGGAGGTTGTTTAAGGACCTGCTTCCAAGCCTGATGTGGATTCAGTTATCCGTTGTTTCACTTGCATGTCACCCAAAAGAGCAAATAATTACCTGCAAGCATTGGCAGAAACTGAGCAGTTTATATCCTCATGCTTCCAGCATCTAAAGAGGAGTCATCTGTTACTACTGCCAGAAAGAATATCTCAGCCTGTCTAAATTTCAGGGCTGTAGTCAGCTTATTGGAAACTCTGTGATATTTTCATTCTGTAGACAAGGGCACCCTAGTTGATCTGTTAAGTATAATAAAAATATAATCTTTAGACTCAGTGTGGTAACGCAGCATTGGAAGATAAACTGCTGGTCTTTCAGTTCCTGGACATTTACATCAGTGCAGGGTTGTATTCAAAGCAGGGTTATCCCAGTGCAGTGTAAATCCAATAACTTACATTTGAACAGGAGACAAAACACTGCAAGTATCTGAGCACTGCAGTGCTACTAGACCACTGATGCTTATTCTGGATTTTTAGTTAGGACAAGTCCTTTGTTTTTGAAATGCAATAAATGCCTCTCTTCTTACACTGCCTAGAGGAAATGACCACAAGAAGACCCAGAAACATTTCAGTTCTTGAAGTGCCAGAGATCTATATGATCCAGATTGCCAATGCTCTTTCTGTGATCAATCCCAAATTCTACGACAGCAGAAGAGTTTGAGTGGGCAGCGCTGCTTATCTGTGATGAAGCTGAGTGTCTGTCACATTATTCAACGATAAACACTGGAGTTTCAGGAGGAAACCACAGAGGCTGCTGCTCTTAGTCACACAATTTGTACAAAGGACAGGATAATCTGTGTATGCCAGGAGTTCCTCCAGCACCTGGATTAGAAGGGAGACTCCTACACACAGAGAAGATGGTGAGGGAGACGTCTCCTCTTCTCCTACCCCACACTGGCATCAAAGGACAAATGGGTCATGATGGCACTGAAATAAGCCAGAGCGTGACCCAGAGATCAGTCTGGGTCTCTCCTAGGCAGGACACTCCAGGTAGGAGCCCCATGGCAGAGGGAGGGAAGAAGGAGGAAGCTCGTTCTCATCATGTGCACTAATAGGTATTAAGGTCCTGATTTATGGTTACAACAGGCACATCTACACCCAGAATAACCCTGCAGAAAAGCCCTGGGTGATTATTCACGGCACAGTGCCACCCGATTGCAAGTAACTGATTTCTGATCTTGGAGCCGGCTTGTGTTTTGATCCAGAATCTCACATTAGAGTGATTTGGCCAGTAGAGACATAGACAGCAAAACCCCCTGACTTCTCCTCCTGAGGCTTTGCAAGGAGACAGGAACGGCCATGGTAACTGTCCCTCAGCAGGGCTTGGCTGCTCCAGTGTCCCTGAAATACCACAGAAGGGCTCTAAGCTCTTCCAGCTCTCAGTTCTCTGAAGAAGGTGGAGGAAAAAAAAAAAAAAAAGAGGGAAAATAAATGAAAGGCTAATGAGAAGAGAGAATAAAACTGTGCAGTGAGATGAAAGCTTTCTGCCATCGGCGATGGAATCTCTCCAGCCCAGGTTGGCAGCTAGTGCAGAATGGTGTTTGTGGGAGACAGAGAGATAGATAGATGCACGGAGAGATGGAGAGATAGTAGGGTTTGGGGTCTTCTTTTGCTGGAAAGGTTTTCCAGCTTGTTTTGTGCAGGGTTTGTAGTCCCTGATTTGAAGTAGGTTCCAGTTCAGACAGGACTTGGTTGAATTGGGAGGCTGTCACAGGAAGAGTCAGGACAAAGCCATTCATCCCACTGGAAGGCTCTTTGAAGAATCCTTTTAACTTGGACTGCTCACCCCCAGCTTTTACCAGTGCTCGCTCTTCTAGTACTTCTCCTGCTGTGTCAGTATCCACAGGTTTTCCCAGGACGCCTGTGGTTCCCTGAATTTTTCTGTGTGGAAGGACATCCAGACACAACCTGCTCTTTCAATCAGAGGGATAGCTGCACTGCAGCTCCCTGGGCCGATGTACCACCAGCTGAGACGGAGTAGTGCAAAGCAGGGTCAGAAAAAGAGAGGAGGTAGTAGCAGGAGAAGAAAATAGAAAGTGAAATGGAAGCAAGGGTGAGACAACAGAAAGAGGACTTCAGGAGAACAACCTCTTCCCTTCTCAGGCTCTTTTGAAAGTCCCAGTACCTGCAAACCTGATTCTGGCTATTTTCACTATCTTAGATTTTCCTCCCTGAAGCAAGGGCAGGGGGCCAGCAACCTCCACCCCAGCCCTACTCTTGCCAGCAGGAGTTATTATTATTTTTTTCTTCCCTGACAACAATGCACTGTTAATTTTGCTGCTCCTGTTTCAACACGACCAGCTTTCCTCTCTCCCCTTTCCAAGCAGTGTGCAGGAGAACTACAGGCAACCCTTTCCCATTGCCATGTATCAATAGGCTGCAAAAGCAGAGCTTGTGCCTGTCTATGTGCAAGCAACAGAAGGGATCATTTATGGCCTTTCAGGTGAATGCAGAGCTTGGCGAATTGACCTCTGACAGTTTTGTTCAGTCTCTGTAGGACTCAGCAGAACACTTTAGGGCCACATACAAGTACACAAATAAAAGACAACCCACTCAATCCCAGGCCCGCCTGGGATGGGCTGACTGGTGTTTTCCAGTGGAGCAGGGGTGCCCTGATAACTCACACAAGTGCACATGCACACACAAAATGCTTTCATTAAAAACTAAACATGCTCTTCCTGGGTCCTTGTGAGGGGCAGCAGAAAGAACCGAGGAACTGTTTCCCCAGGCCATGAAAGCTGATGGAAGTTACCCTTTAGTAACGGTTTCCACTTCCATTTTAGCCCTCTGGCTTCACGGGGTGTATAACCAAGTAGCAACAAATAAAAAATATGCATTAATTCCAGCTGGCTTGTCTCGAGCACCATGTCCGATTCCCGTCTCCCTGTCTCTGGATGCTCAGCTGCTGTGTGAACACTGCTGGCAGTTTGTGCCTCTTGGCAGCCACACAGCACCATGGCTCCGTAAGGGAATTAGAGTGATTAACTGTTAACCACAAGAGATTTCTGATCCCAGGGCAGAGTGGTAACTGGCTCCAGAGAGGGGAATGGGGAGCACAGGGTAAGGGACAGAGGGAGTTTGCCTGGGGTCAGGAGGAAAAGACAATCCTTTGTCTTGTGACTCAACAGATATGAAGCTAAACCCAAAAATGTCATTCATTAAGACGCCCAGCTGGGATACAGTACAGGTCTGTGATATGGTACAGGTCAGTGATAGAGACTGGAGTCTGCTCGTACTCCCCAGAAGATGAGCATCTCCTGTGATACAGACATTCAAACAGTCATTATGTTCCAGTTGATCTGCCTTCACCACGGTCCTCCTTCTCCAGCTCTAGAAAGCTCAGCTCAGCTATGATCCTGGGTTTTTTTTCATTTTTATCATTAGGGCACAAAAGAATTTAAGGGTGTGACCAGGCAAATTCAAACAATCACTTCAGAGTGGTTTAAGTTACCTTCCATCAGCTGGTATGCAGTAACCAAAGGCAAACGAGGTTTTAGTCTGTTGCAACTGAATTTTGCAATCCAATAGACAAGAAATACTCCCAGTGCACACACAGGTATCGGGTGGCTCCGCTGTCAGTATCTAGATGTATGTCCTATAGGATTGTTAGACCAAAATTATGAACAATTCCCTGAGGTAGCTGGAGTTACAGGCTTTGCCCTCCCGTCCTATCCAGCCTATTGGCAATGTGGACAGGAGCATCAGAGACCTCAGTTAACCACTGCTGCAATTCTTTCTTTAGGTCCCCACTAAGAGAGCATTTCCATGCATATCAAGAGTTTAATGGCTATTGGAGCCCTACAGCCTTCCATGAGCCTAGGAGGGATTCAAAAGCTCCTCAGCCAAAGTGCTCTCAGGCCACTGCTGAGGCCTCTTCATCTCCCAAGATGTCAAAAGGAAGAATAGGGAGAAAGAAAAGGATAACCATTACATACATGCAGAGTCTTTCAAATCGTCTTGTCATAACACATCAAGGCGTGTTGACTTATAATTGTAAAGGCATCGTATAAATGTTCAGTGCAGTCGCTGGTGCCAAATACGAATAAACCCAGAGAACAAGTGGAAACAGTTTACGATAGTTCCGTTCCAGGCAGCTGTTCCTCACTCCCTCCTTCAGCTGCCCAGCATTTCCTGCAGCCATTTCAAATTGTCTCCAGCCTATCGTGCTCAGACAGCAATACACCAAAGAAGTATGATACAACTGAAAACAATACTATTAATTAAAACTTTTTGGCTGTGGACCAGGAATGAGAGTTGAGATGGGTTCGCTCAACTCTGATTTACAAGTCTTTCAGGATGTGCAAGCGCACGTGCTCACACCAGGGCAAATGCACACCGCCTCCCATGCGAAGCGTTTCCTGTGATCCTGCTTGAGGGGTTCAGGAAAATTCCCCCCGCAATTCATTGGTGTGAGGAACCTTCCCTTCACAAGAAATAAGCACCAGGGACCGCTGGGAGCAGGAGATGCAGGGAACAGACAAAACCCCTCCCAAGTGTCAGACTCAATGACTGTCAGAAAATAATTCGTTATATATACAATTTCCATCATCTGTAAAGCAGTTGTGAAAATGGTCTATGGCTGCTTTTCCCCAAAGGTGAAGAGTCAAGGTACTTGATAAGGACTACTGTCAAACCAGACGTGGAAACGCAAGCCTCAACCCCACTATTTCCACACTTGCATCTATTCAGCTTAGTCATTGACAGGTCAAAAATATATTTATATAATATATATATTTATATTATATATATATATAATTATAATTATTTTGTTTAAACTCTAGTTTATTACAGTCACAATTCCTCCTTCTAGCACCCAACCTGTTCCCTGCAGTTAAACTACTGTGTATTTTTCAGCAATCCCTCAAATCTTGCAATTGTGAGAGGATTCACCCTGTATCCCAACAAGGTTTAAATAATACACCAACCTTATTATTGACCGTGTACCTTATTTTTAGCCTGTACTCATTTGTTCTGGTGGCAGCATAGAGGGTATTTCCCAAGACAGAAGGCAAAACTTTTGTCAAAAAACTGTAAATTACAAAGAGCAAGGTTCAATACAGGGAAAATAGGAGTTGAGACTTGTTAAGAGGCCAGAGTTGTGCCAGCGCATGTAGAACATTTCTTACTTAGAGGCATAAGTTTTGTTTTCTCAGTCCTGCAGCCTTTCTCACCAAATACCTTGACAGTCCTCAACCAAGGTCGGCATCTGGGAGGTGTCCCCCCTCCTCTCCTGGTCTCTGTAACCAGAGGAGGGAGAGCAGCACCTCTGCACAGGGATTCCCACTGGACGTGGGCAGCTTTCCCTCTGGGGGTATTGCTCTTTCTCCTGTGATGGCAAAGGGAAGCTGAAAGGGGAACGGGTAGACAGGCCAATGTGGGGCACACAGGGATTTGATCTGCTCTGGCTTTCCTCGGACTCTGAGCCCTGGAGCTCAAAGGGTTTCTTTCTTGGCAGGTCTGATTTCTACAACTTCACGGCAGCTGGATCGAGAATACAAGGCTGAACATATCCTAGAGGTGGGTAATGATGATTGTAATTAGCTTTATTTACCTACAAGTGTATTAAGTCCTCAAAGAGCTTTGCTTGCAAGTTGGAGCACAGAGAAAGAATCTCATCCCATCAGCTCCCAACTGCTGGGAAACTTAATTAAATGGTGTGTGTTGCCCTAAGAGACAGCTGCAGGAGTACTGCAGGGTTTATTGTTTCCTTACTGAAGACTGGAGCTAAAGGCCTGTTCTGGAAGCTGTGGGAATGCAGGAAGAGGGCTGGAATTGTCCTCTAGCAGGATGGATAATAAGTTATGGGGGAAAGAGCAAGCCAGAGAAATCCTCCCTGATTTATCTCATTGTATCAGATGTTGCTGCGTAGCTTTGTCTTACCTGCCCCCATCATTAGCTGCTCCAAGCTATGTCTATTTACATTAGAGGGATCTTGAAGTGCTACAGTCTATCACAGTGGTTGAGGATAATCCATTTCTCCCTGAAATTCAACATTCTGGGAGCATTCACAGGCCTGGCAAAGTGGGAATGGGGGAAAAGTTTCTAAGCCACTGCAATACAAAGGCTTTCAGTTGCATGATCCCTAATGACCAACAGGCTGACCTCCCAGTGGGATCTGACACACCACCCTGAGAAACCACAGACGCATCTCCATGTGCGTGCACAAGCCTTGCACAGTGCTGGCTACAGCCTCCAGATTTTACTCTATGGAGAGGAGCAATGTCTCTGAAGGTGTGGAGCTACAAGTGCACGTCCACACAAAACCCCTACTTTAGTCATTGACCGCCAGGACGAAGGCTGGCTGCTCATGCCTGCGGTCACAACAGGCAGCTCTGTCACCTACTCCCTTTGCTTGTTGGCAGGTGGCAGTTTCCGACAACGGAGAGCCTGCCCTGACGTCTACCAGCAGAGTCGTGATAGAAGTCCTGGATGCCAACGACAGTCCTCCCACCTTCCCCCACAAACTCTTCATGGTTCAGCTCCCTGAGAGAGATGCCTCAGAGATACCGCTGCCGGTCTACAGGTTGATTGCTTCAGACCGTGACCAGGGCCAGAACAGCCAGATCACCTACACCATTGAGGAGGAGGAGGAAGGGATATTCACCATCAACCCCACAACCGGCATGGTGTTCTCCAGAAAAGCTTTTCCTGCCTCCGAATACAACATACTCACGGTAAGAGGAGAGGGAAAGAGAGAATGCCAATGGGAAGAGATGGGTGGAGAGGAAAATAGAGGAAATACTGTAGAAAAAGAAAAGATAAAAGAAGGAATGAGATGGAAAGAGTGCTGCAGTGGGAGCAGAGCTTGAATGACACACACCTGGGTTACAAGGAGAGAAACTGGGAGGGAATGACAGGAAATGTAGAAGGCAAGAAAAGGATAAATTTAAAATTGACTGTCCAGTCCACTCTCAGAGATGAATGCAGTGATCCAAGGTCCCATATGGATGTGGACACAAACCTGAACAGTCTTTGAGTTTCAATGATATCTCCATTTGTCAGTCTGAACATGCTACACAGGGCTTGGATACAGATTTAAAGCTCTCCCACACTGTGGGTCCTTGCAACAAGGCTTGTGATCCAGGTCTTTGCTATGGATCGGCAGATTTGCTTGATGGTCAAGAGGAATTTGAGTTGCATGGCTCTATCTTGAAAGCAGCCAGAGCACTGGCCACTGGGTCAAGATTTGTTTTGTGGGGTTTTGGGTGCACTCGGACCTGAAAATCCTGGTGGGTGGGTGGAAGAAGCAGCTTCCCATGGGCTAAATCAGCCTTCTCCTTGACTGCACATGCATTTCCTGGCAGGTCAAGGCAACAGATGGAGGCAGCCCACCGCTTTCCTCCCACGTGCGACTTCACATCAGCTGGGTCACCCGGCCTGGTCCTTCCTCGGAGCCACTGGCTTTTGATGAACCCCATTTTAACTTTGCTGTGATGGAAACAGATCCTGTAAACCATATGGTGGGAGTGATCAGCATCGAAATGGGCCCCAGCCAAGTGTGGTTTAATATCACAGGTGAGACACAGAAATTAAAGCAGGGCAGCGGTGTCTGGGAGCGCTTGCCCCAGCTGCCTTGGCTGTCAGCACATCACATGCCTGAGCTAATGAGGTTGTTTGCTTTAGGTGGAGGTGAGCTACAGGGAAAGCTTTCTCACAGACACCAAAAGGCTTAAACGGCAATAGACAAAGCTGCCCCTCCAAGGGCTCCGGTGCCAAATGCAATTATCTAATGCACTTTTTTTTAATGGCATCCTGGGACTTGCCAGTGTTTGCGGTGTTCTCCGATGTCGTGTGAAAGGCAGGGCACTCTAGCCCCAGCTCCTCCTGGGAATCAAGTGACACTGTTGGTTGGGGTAAAGCAACCTGTGAGGACCCAGGTGTCTAGTCGGGTCTTGTAGACACACACACACACACCACCCCCACCCACCACAGCTCCCTCCCTGCTGAGCCCATGGTCCCGAGAGGGAAGGATTCCTCAAAGAGCTGGTCTGACCTGACTGGTGGGACTCTCCCTTCCAACTTGGCATCCCAGGGATGACTTAGGCATGAAACGTGAAGAAACACTAGAGCCTCCTCTAGACACACACAATGCCAGGGCAGGGGGGACGTGGGCTGTCACCCTGGGGGACTCATCAGGCAGCACGTGTGCAAAACTGGTCCTACGAACAAGGGCAAATTGTGCTCATGTAATTTGGGGTTTTGAAGTGGTGCCCCAATCTGTCTTGCACAGCTGTTCTCTGACACTGCCTCAGGGCTTGCCCTCGTCAGACAAAGCCTTAATTGGGTGAGTGAATAGCTTTTCCCGTTACTATGCTAGGGCAGGGATAATGGTGTGTAAATACAATTAAGCAACAAGAGATGCAATGCTACAAGGAGCAGACAGTATCAATGCAAGGTTTATGTGGCATTAGTAGTGTCTGCTTGGGTTTGCAGCGTTAATGGTATGTTCTTCTCGGTGTTATCCCTCCGTTTCCCCACCAAGTGCCTGACTGTACACTTGACCTCATCTTTACCAGTTTCTAGTGCACCAGAGCTCAGAGCTCCCCTGGTTTCTATACTGGTAGAAGATGACAAGATTTCATTTTCCTTGCTAGGGAAGCAAAGCATCGTGGTAGCTGGCAACAAAGTGGGTGATGCAGAGATCCAGGAGCCTTCAGCACCTCATTCAAAAATTCACCTTTCCCGGTGTATAAAGGCTCTGTCACTGGGGTTGGTGTTGTCTGCAAAAACTCTGACAAAGCAGCATTTTTCTTCACCTGTTCCCTTCCCTGGTCTTTCTCCTTCTCTTTGGCACCATGCAAAAGGAGCCCTTCTCTCTTTTCTCAGTGAAAGACATCCATGGGTCTCTCTCTTCCTCTGTCTCTGCTTCTTTCTGTCTCTTTCCCAGCAGAAAAGTAGTGGTCCAGATGGCTGGTAACCACTGCCTTTCTCCCGCAACAGAAAACATCATTTAACAACCAGCCAAGATTTACCTAGCTGGTAAGAGAGTAAAGGAAAATCCAGAATATCCAGTAGCTGTGAAAGGAGAAGTTGAGGCCAGGAACAAATCACAGAAAACTGCTTCTACCTGTCCGTATCTCAGGACATGGTAGCAGTGTTTCACATGTGATTGAGAACTAACAGGGCACAAGCAAGTGAGGCATGAGAAAGGAGCTGCCACGCCAGGGCTGAACAGCAGTAGGGTGAGGGACAGCCTTCTGCTGCTGAGCTGCTCAGGCCTGCGGTTCCCTGTACTAGCAGCCATCTGGGCTGGAGGCAACAGGCTCTGCTCACCCTGGAAGCACCGTCTGCCTCCCCAACTGTTCAACTATTGGGCTTCTTCAGGTAGCTCACAGGTTCCCAACCGTGACAATGAAGACCATCGCTGATATGCCCACAGTGTGACCTTGAGTTGGAAGCCAGCAAGAATGTTGTCCAGCCCTGCAGGTCACCGATCCATGATAAGCTTGTGATGCTGCATAGCTGGAGACCTTGTGCAAATGAACGAATGCTCAAATCTGCCTGTTGGAAGTCTAGCCAGGACATCATATGCATATGTGCATCCTTTCCCCTTCTCTTTTTCTCCTCTCTTGCTCTAATTGCCCCTACCTTCCTTTTCGTACTCCTTTGTCACCATCGGTGACTACCTCTTTTTCACCTTCTCCATGTCCTCTCTGTCTCCTATGTCCATCTAGCACATTCTGTATTGAGTTTCCAGATCTGGGGGAAAACCTCACCTATGGCACTGGCCCCAGTCTAGTTGTGGCCAAAGAGGTACAGCTAGACTGAGTGCCTATACATCTCCATACAAGGTATATTGCCTGGCACACCACGTATCTGTGGCTGGGCATGAGCTCATGTGGCTTGTGTGCAGTGTCTGGAGGGGAGATCCTCATTCTTCAAATCTCCAGGCAGACCCTGGAATTCCTTCTCCTGCAGAGGCTGCCAGCATCTGCACCTTGATCCAGACAAAACTGTGACTGTAACTGCCCCCCTCCATTTCCTTTTTTCTTCTCTCTCTTACCCCAGGTGGTGACGATGACATGGACTTTGACATTGAAAAGAGCACAGGCAGCATGGTCATTGCAAGAACCCTCGATGCAAGGAAGAAGTCAAGCTATAACCTTACAGTAGAAGTCACTGACGGGTCCACTACCATAAAAACCCAGGTAATGCATTTTTCTTTAGTAGAGACCCCATCTAGAATATGCCAAAGGGAATCTTCTGACTACATTGAGCTCAGATGCCAGGCACAAGAATCTCCTTACTCTGTGATCTTACTTTACACAGTAGTTCAAGTCTTTACTAAGTACCAAGCTATGAGGGTTTTTATGTTGTTGGAAACACAAATGGTCTAGGAAAGCCTGCGCCTTTCCTTGTTGATCACAAGGACATATCTACACCACCAGCCAAGCTGGGATGGCAGTTCACACTCCCAGGTCTCAGCTTGCTCTCAGCTGCTCAGGATGAGCTACAACTTTGCCAACACACCATGCTAAGGCATAAGAGAAATACATACACAGTTAGATCAGGCTTGGGTCCATGGTACCACGCCATGGGGTATTCCTGGGACTTGCTAGCCTATGTAAAGTCAGCACAGCTGCAAGAGGTGAGGTGAGGTGGGGTGAGGCACTGCCTGTGCAGCTCCAAGTGCATGGAGAATTGATAACACATCAGCACCGAGGTCCATGGAGCTCAGTGGGGTGACGGCAGAGATGCTTGCTTTTTTGACTTGCCACATGAAAAGCAAGCGCTGCTGAAAGGAGGCAAACTCTGAGCCTCAGTTAAAATGGCTACTGAGATTTGCCCATCTTTACCTACCCTCATGAGGGGTGTTCAGGGCTTAATCTTTCACCAACTGTGTTTTCCTCACATAAGCAGCTGCCAAAAATCCAACTCTCACTGCACAGGAAGACCTAGAACGTGAGTCACCCACCAGTGACGCTTATCATGGGAAATTCACTGCGGAGGTTTATGGGGGATGATGAGTGAAGAACACTGCCATTCCTGTGAAACGCAATGCTAACAGATGGCTATCTATCTCAGCTATCTTCAAGTATTGTTCCAAATAAACAAATAAAGCCCCACCTTCCCTGGTGTGCATTCCCTGCCACCTTGCATCTCATCCCTACGTTTATTTTGGCACTCGAGGCTGCTAGCAGATGTCAAAAAAACCTGCTTGTGCAAAACACCCATGGCATGTTCAGGATTGCTAAAGGAAGCAAATTATTACACTTGGTTGGGACTTCCTAAGATGCAGTCAGCACATCAGTATGGGGGTCAGGACCGTCAGGGCACAAGACCAAACAAAAGAAGGCAGTTGACTTTGCAGGCAGGATTCAGGCAGACCCTTCACAGGGGTTTTGCCATTAAATGTGGAGGGGAGAACTGAGCTAAAAAGTGTAGACCAAAGACTTTGCTTCTGCATAATTTCTCCACACATGCACTGCTCTCAGGACAGGGTATCCCCTCCCTTCCTTTACCAAACATCCCATCTCTGTCAGCTTTTTGGCTTGTAATTAATGAGGGTTGGTTTTGGAGGCATCAGCCAGCAAAGCTGGCACCATGGCCAAGCCACTGCTGCTTTTCACAGCAGGCTGTGACTGTTTCCCCATGTGCCAAGTGCAGGCACGTCCAGTCTGAATGGGTTGCCAGGTTGG
>VZRU01011078.1:91914-120021 GCA_013398155.1 Pedionomus torquatus
TAGAAAAAAAAAAAAAAAAAAAAAAAAAAAAAAGAGAGGAAGCAAACTGAAAATCACCAAGGGTAGGGACCAGAGGAGTTCCTCAGGGAGAAGGACAAAAGGGTTCCCTGTCACCATGGATGCCAAAGCCCCAGGAATTGGAGAGTTATGATGCTTACAAAGCTCAGAGAGTTGCTACACCCAAGAGGGGTTGGTAGCTGAGATTCTACATGGCTGCATAAGTCAGGTTGCTTCCACATCTCTCCTGCCCTCACTGTGCTGTCACCCCACAGGCCTTTATCCATGTGATTGATATCAACCAGCACCGTCCCCAGTTCCTGGAGAGCCATTACGAGGTGAGGATTCCTGAAGATACCCCCTCAGGGAGTGAAATCCTTCAAGTCAGTGCAACAGACAAGGACAAAGGCAAGGGTCTCATCTACACCATCCATGGCAGTGTGGACCCCAAAAGCACAAGACTTTTCCAGTTGGATCCAAGCAGCGGGGTCCTCACAACAGCAGAAGGCTTCAGTTCCCAGCCCATGCCACAACACACCCTAACAGTGATGGTGAGTCTTAGCCAAACCCTGCTGAGTCCATCATCTTCTCCAGGATGTATGGGTCACTGAAGAAACTCAGGCTGAATTTAATCTTTGGAGGAGGTTTTATCTAGAGCAAGAGAGTAGAGAAAAGCAGGATGTTAACCTTGTCTGTATAACTATCCTGAATAAATCTGGGTAACATCCTGCTTTCCTCTAACCATGTGCTGAACCCATCACCTGCCAATTTCATTGGAGGGCCACTGAATTCTCATACAAGAAAGCACAGTGAATAATTGTTAATGTCTGATTTCAAGTCTAAGGTTAAGCACTGGTGCTGAAACTTTCAGGCTCATTTCCACCCAAGGGGTTGGTACCATTGACCACCCTCTCTAAGAGTCCTGGTGAGCTACTGGAAGCCTGGTGCAAGAAAGGCTGCCTGCTCCCTGATGGGACCATACCTCCTCTTCCTCTGTCATTCAGGTACGGGACCAGGAGGTCCCCATCAAGAGGAACTTTGTTCGGGTCATCATTCATGTGGAGAACTGCAACCTTCACCCTCCACAGTTCAGCAGCATCCATTACGAAATAGAAGTGCTGGACTCGGCAGTGGTGAGCACAGAGGTTATACAAGTCAGAGCCCTTGATCAGGACCAAGGAGCCAACGCTGAAATCCACTATTCCCTTCAGGCAGGTGAGAGCCGTGCAACAAGGAGGTTTTGGCTATGAACATGACTGCATTTCTGTGCTCTAGCTGGTGGCCAGACAGATCACCAACTTTCTTTAGCTTTGGCAAAGTTCAGTAAAGGCAGCACATTGCTGAAATGTGATTTCTTTTTCCTATCCAGGGGAAATCTAGAGCAAACAGGTAATTTCCACATTATTGAAAAGCATCCCTCCTTAGGAAGATAGCTCGATGTTGAGTCACTGAGTCTAATAAAAATGCAAATGGACAACTTATATCAACTTAAATCTGCTCTTCCCATCAACGGAAACTGTGGGAGGGATCCCTGTCCAGTTGTTAGGCAAAAGTACTCCTGTTCCCACAACAGTCATCATCACTACCACCAGTTCTACCATGAAATACAGCCTTGAGGAAAGACAAGCACCCTCTCAGCACTGGTTGATGGTCTTTTTGGGTCATACAAGCTCAGTGGTCAAGTATTTTATCACTCACTTTAAAGAGTGAGTGATAAAACCTAAATATTTATGGCTGTGCCACATTGCCTATTTAGAAGGTAAATCCTTTGCAGGAGACAAGCCATCCTTTGCCCCATCTTTCTCACTGCAATTTAGATCAAGGACTGAGAAATTTAATTGCTCCTGAAGTATTGGCAATTATAAGCATGACAGGGCTTGAAGCAACTAGTACAGTCTGCGCTACCATGTTCTGCACACGAGGCAAAAGCTTCAAACACATGCTCTGCCACCACTAATATGCTCAAATTAGAAGGGTATTTATCTCTAATTTACATTTTGATTAATTTAAAAATTAGCTTGTAGAACTCAATGGCTTCATTGTTCTTAGAATTAAAATTATTTAGAAATTAATGAAAATTGTTGTCTCTCAATAAAAGAAACAGAGGTTAATTAAGCCTGAAATCAGGAGTATCTACAGAAAAGAGGTTCAGAAAACCAAAACCAATATGGTGTTTGCATTCTTCACTTTGAAATTTCTCTTCTTACAGGTAATGGGGAAGGTTTCTTCAGCATCGACCCATATTCTGGAATTATTACAGTTGCCCAGAAACTGGACCCATCCAGGCAGGAGCGATTTACTCTTATTGTAAAGGCAGAAGATCGGGGGTTTCCCCAGCTTAAAGATTCTGCTACAGTTCATGTCCGCATTAGACCCTCTGATCGAACCCCTCCAAAATTTCCAGAGGCTGAATACATCACAGAGATCAGTGAATCGACTGCTGTTGGCTCTCCTCTGATCCAGGTTTCAGCCACAAGCGTCTCACCAGTCAGCTATGAAATCAAAGATGGAAATGGAGATGGAGTCTTCTTCATGAACTATCAGTCGGGCCTTATTTCCACTCAGAAGAGCTTAGATTTTGAGCAGGTATCTTTTTACCAGTTGAAAGTCCGTGGCACCAACATGGCTGGAGTATTTACGGACACAATGGTACTCATCTATGTCATAGATGAGAATGACAACATGCCCATTTTTGTCAAGCCTTCCTTCGTGGGCTGGATCATGGAGAATGCTCCACCACAAAGCATGGTTCTGGATGAAAACAATGCTCCCCTCGTGACCCATGCAACAGATGCTGATCAAGACTCCAATGGTCTGCTGGTCTATGAGATTTTGGAACCAGAGGCACTGAAATATTTTGCTGTAGATCCCAGCACAGGGACGCTGACCAGTCGTGCGGATATAGACTATGAGCTCACCCCAGTTTTCCACTTCAGTGTACACGCACATGACAGTGGAAGTCCCAGCTTATTTGCATCCAAGCCAGCCAAGGTCACAATCCATGTTAAGGATGTGAATGATTCACCTCCAGTCTTTTTCAAAGACATTTATGAGCTTTCTATATTGCTACCTGCCCACCCAGGGATGGAACTTTTGTCAGTGCAAGCAAAAGATGCAGATTCAGAGGTGACCTACAGCATCGTGGAAGGGAACCTTGATAATGCTTTCTATATTCACCCACTCACAGGTCTCATCTCCATTCTCAATGCTACTGGCCTGAAAAGATATCGTGAACTTACAGTCAGAGCTGGTGATGGCTTATATAAGAGTACTGCTCTGGTTAAGCTAAATTTAACTCAAGCACAAGGTACTGGCTTAAAATTTGATCAAGACGTGTATACAGCAACTGTGGTAGAGAACTCTACAGATGAGAAGACTCTTGTTGTTCTTGGGGTCAAAGGATATCAGCTAAATGAACCACTTTTCTATTCACTTTTGAATGGAAAGGAAAGGTTCAAAATGATCCAGGCATCTGGAGTCCTCCAGACCAAGGGTGTGAAATTTGACCGTGAAATACAAGACTTGCACGAGGTAGCTGTGGAAGTGAAGGACAACAGGAAACCACCAAGGGTGTCTCAAGCCACAGTCAAGGTTTATGTAGAAGATGTCAATGACAATCCACCACAGTTTGAGAATGTGCCATATTACACCTCGGTGCAGGATGGCACCGAGCCAGGTGATGTACTTTTTCAGGTGTCAGCCACAGACAAAGACATAGGGGATAACGGAGCCATTACCTATTCGTTTGCAGAGGACTACAAATATTTTTGGATTGATCCCTACCTAGGAGACATCTCACTTAAGAAGCCCCTTGATTACCAAGCTTTAAATAAATACAACCTCCGAGTCATTGCCAAGGACAAAGGTGAGCCTCCCCTCCATGCTGAAGAGGAGCTCGTGATCAGTGTGAGGAACAAGTCCAACCCTCTGTTCCAAAGTTTGTACTACCGAGTGAAGGTGCCAGAAAACATCCCCCTGTACACATCTATCCTCCACATACAGGCGCGCAGCCCTGAAGGCTTGCGCCTCATCTACAACATCGTGGAAGAAGACTCCCTGAAACTGTTCAGCACCGACTTCAAAACCGGTGTCCTTACTGTCACAGGTCAGCTGGACTACGAGCTGGAGACAAAACACACGTTCACAGTTAGAGCCACAGACACAGCACTAGGATCCTTTTCAGAAGCCAGAGTAGAGGTGGAAGTAGAGGACATTAATGACAACCCCCCTGTATTTTCTCAGATGATCTACACAGCATCTATCTCAGAGAGTTTGCCAGCCCAGACCCCAGTTGTCCAGCTCTCTGCTTCTGATAAGGATTCAGGCAGAAACAAAGTGGTCTCCTATCAGATCTTGGATGATGGCTCAGAGGCTACCAAGTTCTTTAATATTGATGCCAGCACAGGGCAAATAACAACAGCTCAAGCACTTGATTATGAAAAAAATCAACAGTTTCGCATGAAAGTAAGAGCTGCAGATCATGGAACGCCTCCGCTTAGCTGCGATGCCTGGGTAATCGTAGATGTGACAGACATCAATGACAACCCCCCTGAGTTCAGTCAGCTTCAGTATGAAGCCAAGGTAAGCGAAATGGCTACGTGCGGGCATGTTGTGATCAAAGTCCAAGCCCTGGACCCTGACAGCGGAGACACCACCCGGCTGGAATATGTGATACTCTCAGGCAATGACAACAGGCATTTCACTATCAACAGCACTTCTGGAATAATATCCATGTTCAACCGCTGCAAAAAGGACTTGGAGTCATCTTACAATCTCAGAGTTTCTGCTTCAGATGGAGTTTTCAAGAGCACTGTGCCTGTGTATATCAATACCACAAATGCCAACAAATACAGCCCCTCTTTTCAGCAGAACGTGTACGAGGCAGAGCTGGCAGAAAATGCTGAGATAGGTACCAAAGTGATTGAACTGCTGGCTATTGACCCAGATGGTGGCCCATATGGCACCATAGACTATACCATCATAAATAAACTTGCCCATGAGAAGTTCTCCATAGACAATAAAGGCCGTATCGCCACGCTGCAAAAACTGGACAGGGAAAATTCAACAGAAAGAGTCATTGCCATTAAAGTCATGGCCAAGGACGGGGGCGGGAAGGTGGCATTCTGCACCGTCAAAATAATCCTTACAGACGAGAACGACAACCCACCTCAGTTCAAAGCCTCTGAATACACACTCTCCATCCAGTCCAATGTAAGCAAAGGCTCCCCTGTCATCCAGGTATTGGCTTATGATGCTGATGAAGGTGCAAATGCAGATGTCATTTACTCCGTTGACTCCGTGGAGGATGTGGCAGAAGACCTTGTTGAGATCAACGCTGCCACTGGCGTTGTTAAGGTCAAGGAGAGCCTTGTTGGTTTAGAAAACAGAGCCTTTAGCTTCCAGGTGAAAGCTGAAGATGGCAGACCCCCTCACTGGAACTCCCTTGTCCCAGTGAATCTTCAGATTGTCCCCAGAGAGGTGACATTGCCAAGGTTTTCTGAGCCTCTCTATACATTCTCTGCATCTGAGGATCTTCCAGAGGGATCAGAAATAGGATCAGTCAAAGCTTTTGCAGAGGATCCCATCATATACAGCCTGGTGAAGGGAACCACTACAGAAAGTAACAAGGATGAGGTGTTCACGCTGGATGAACAAACAGGGGCTTTGAAAATCAAAAAGGCCATGGATCACGAGACCACAAAGTGGTACCAGGTTGATGTCATGGCTCACTGCTCACATCAGGAGACTGAACTGGTCTCCCTGGTCTCTGTGAACATCCAAGTACAGGATGTCAATGACAACAGACCTGTTTTTGAGGCAGATCCCTACAAAGCTTTTGTTATGGAGAATATGCCATCAGGAACCACAGTTATTCAAGTGACAGCTAATGACCAAGACACAGGAAGTGATGGACAGGTAACCTACAGTCTGGAAGCAGAATCTGGCAACCTCCGAGGCCTCTTCACCATTGATGGTGAGAGTGGGTGGATCACCACACTAAAAGAGCTGGACTGTGAAGCTCAGGAAACCTATCGGTTTTATGTGGTGGCCACTGACCATGGCAGGAAAGTCCAGCTGTCTTCCCAAACCCTGGTGGAGGTCACTGTCTCTGATGAAAATGATAACGCTCCACAGTTCACCTCAGATGTCTACAAAGGTTCAGTAATTGAGAATGCGGAGCCAGGACAGGTTGTCATCACGCTGAGCACCGTCGATGCAGACATCTCCGAGCAGAACCGGCGGGTCACATGCTACATCACTGGTGAGTGTTTCCTGGCTTTAAATCTTCAGTGAGCAAGAATAGGGTCTCACCTCAACGTGAGGAGCTGATACCTTCTTTTATAGAATACCGATACAGAATAGCATTATACCAACAGTCCTATCAGAAGCAGATGGAGCATGAGCTCTGCCACGAGCTAGACTCTCCAGTTAGATGAATCTGGGGTATCCCAAACTCTTCAGTAACTAACTGCAGTGGGTGGAATTATCATTATAACTATCCCCCCACCGAATTGTTCTATTTATTTGGAAATAAATAAATAATGTATATAAGTAATTACACAATACTTTACCTACATTTATTTACACTTCCTTGACAGAGGAATACTTTAGACAGTGTGTTGTATTGTCTATTAGAAGCACTGAAGCAGAGGTGCAGTAGGAAGGAAGGGTTTTCTCACACAGATACTGGTCTGTATTGAAGTTCTTTGATGCAGATTTTTCTCCTGCAAACAGCGCAGTCAGTTTACACATCACACGAATGTGTAGCCTGCCTGGATTTTTTAATAACTGTGTATACGCATATAGGATACATATCACTTTCTAGCATCAGATGAGTTTCCAATGAAGCTTAACAAACAAGTAGACCTCACAAGGCTGCAGTTAACCACTCACAGGCTGGTGGCTATTTGAGGATGTCATGGCCAATCTTCTTAAGGGTTTTGGCTCACAAGAAACACTAGAGATGACTCTTACATCCCTGAAACATCAGTTGTGCCAACTAAAAATAACCACTGCTGTAAAACAACAAAAATGTTGTACTGGAATGTTTGTTGTGCATCTGCACAAGTAGAAGCTTAATTTTATGGTACTTTTTGACCCCAAAGGGTCTTTCTCAGACCTGGAACAGATGCTTCAGATTAAAATGTTTGTTCAAATTCAAATGAGGACCCTTCAGGATCAAAACATTTAGCCAAATCATGCTGCAGCCTGTTATCTGCTATTGTAACCATCCCAAATGGGACGAAGGCTGGTACTTGCTATTGGTTTATGGCATGTCTAGGTATTTGCAAGCCTTTGGGAGGAAAGATTAAATCCATTTATGTATTTGCATTTGTGCCATCTCAAAAGATAGTAGCTTCCAACTCCTAAAAGCTTTTCAAAAAACAAAAAACTACTAAAAATTTCCAACTAGCAAGCTTTTAAATTTAAAAACCTTAAGACAATACACATTTATGTTAGCAGTGAATACCATACGTGCTCTTTGATTTGTACCTACAAGCATCAGTCAAGCTCTACCCATAAATATAAATCCAACTGCAGCGAAGCGCTGTAGCAAAAGAAAGGAGGAGGTGAAAACAGAGCCTAGGTTCCCATTGTTCGCCCGCACATTGATTTCAAACACACAGAAACTAAATCTGAGCAAGGGCTGGAGTCCGCCAGCCTCAGAAGAAGGGCTGGAAGAGGTCTCGTTGTGCCTCCTGATTCACAGCTTCACCGCCGTGGAGCGAATGAAAACAGGGAGAGAGTGAATTTAATTTACCTGGCTGTGTGAGGCCCTTTGGAGTCTAACACGAACAAGCCCTGCAGCCAGCTCTCTTCATCGCCTGTCATTACCTAATGTGCTCCCTCCTCCTGCCCGATGGCATGGGTTCAGCAGAGGACGCTGGCTCCTTGACAAAAGAGAGGGATTCTCCAGGGGGATTCTCCATCCCATTTAAAATCTAACAGCAGTAGGAGAGGCATGAGTCTGGTGAGACCTTAGAGACCGCCTAGTCTGGATTTACCCATCTCTCATCATTTGACTCTTACAGCATCAAAAAGTAGCCCCAGAAAGTACAACTATATATTAAATACATCTCTAGGTTGAAAGGAAATACAACTACATATGGTACTGTAACTATAAGATCCAACCAATGTCTGCAGGGTATTTGCAGCTCTCGGATCCCTTCAGGAACATGCACCAAGGAAAACTGACATGCTTTAGGAAGGTGAGAAAATGTGGTTTTGAGGCAATGAATATGCACGTCTGCACAACATTACCAAGGCGTTTCTGCAATCAGGAGTTGTTTCCTCCTTCCAGGGTAATGTGCTGCCTGCACAAGACAGCGAATAAGAGAAGGCAGGAGGGTATTTCTCAACTGTGCCGTGAGGTAGACCAAACGCTCCTCACCTGCTTGATACAACACTAATGTCTTCTTTGTGTCACCACTGCAAGTCCTTCACGTCTCCTAAGGGACCGGCAGTGGACACACTTATATCCCCTTTCCTTAGATCCCTTCTGATATTCAGCACTCAGTGAATACCTTTTTTCCTTGCCTCCTGACCCCTCTAGAAGGAGACGTTCTAGGACAGTTCACAGTTAACCAAATCGAGGGAGAATGGACTATTTCTTCCAAGAAGCCTCTGGACAGAGAAGATACAGAGAAATATCTCCTCAAGGTTATGGCCTCCGATGGGAAATTTCAGGCTACCACGGAAGTGGAAATTTTTGTTCTGGATATCAACGACAACAGCCCTGAGTGTGGCCAGGTAAGATGTCTGTCCTGGGACACTGGGGGCAAGAGAAGAACATCTGGGGAGAAGAGAGCACAATAGCAAGGAAGAAAGAACACGTTAAGAGGGTTTAGCCTGTCATAATTCTTCTCACACGATCCTGTTGCTTTGATTATGCTTAGCAATTTTAATTAAGCTGCATGTCAAGCAAGAACATTAAATCTAGCCTCCAAGCATGTTTGCCAGCAGTAAGTGAGCGCCTAAGCATTATGAAGGATAATTTTTGGAGATAAACAATGCCAGGAAGCCTCCTGGGTAGGGGCATGTAAATTACTGACTTTTATATCCTGCTAAGTTGAGAGATTCCCATCGGGAGGTTTGTTATTGTAGAGAGCTGATTGCTGGTATGGATCTTACCCGTGGTGAGAAAGAACAGAAGTGGTTGCTTCCCAAAGGAGATTCAAAGGCTTGTGTGAAATGAGCTCACTGGTCCCAGTCCACACCCCAGCAAGCCAACGATGTGAGGCACATTGTGTTCCCCTGTAAACTACAGGGTTTATCCTTCTCTGTGACAATTCAGCTCATCTATTCCTCCCTGTACAAGGTGAAGGTATTTTGGAGGTGGCTCAGATGCCAATGACACTTTCTGTCCTTTACCAGATATTCTACACTGGGAGAGTCTCTGAAGACGCTCTGCCGGGTCTTTTCATTTTGAAAATATCAGCAACTGATCCCGACGTCGGCAGCAACGCCCAGATAACATACAGCCTCCACGGCCCTGGCGCAGAGGAGTTCCGCCTGGGCCCACATACAGGTGAGAGCTGGGCAGTGCTTTTATCCTCTTCCTCACCCACTCCCAACAAATGTCAGCTCACAGCATGGCACAACACTTAACTCCTCTTGAGCAAACAAGAAGACTGCTCGTTCCAGCTCCCCCAAGCTAGGAGGGTATTCCCTCCTAGCAAACAAGAAGGTTTCTTGCAATACAGTATAGAGGAGAGTGAGGTCTGCATCTTCTTGCTGCCTTTCTTTACAAATGTTGACATTAGCACTATTAAACTGAAGAGCAGACACTATTGTTAACAGCTACATCTCATGGAGGAGACATCAGTAAGTACTTGGCTTGAGCCAAAGACCCAAGGTCTAAACTCTAAATAACATCTTATCAGATCTTGGTCAGTATATTTGCCCAAGCAGACATGATGATCATCCTAGAGATCACTTGGGATTCGTTACATTGCAGAAAGCTTAATGTGGTGGGGTCTATAAAAGTGTTTAGAAGTATAATTTATTTATGAGCCTTTTTATCCCATGATGGCATCGCTTGCATGAAGTTCAGCCTGACTTGCAGGATGCCCCGTGCCAAGTCCTGCCGGGGCACTGGCTGGCAGTGACCTGAGAATAGCCCCAAGCAATGCGGTGTGGACACATCACCACTATTAGCTGGATTACAAACGGTGTTCAAACCTGTGCTGTTGTCTCCCACGGTTCGTCCAGGAAGGCAGCTTGCTTGAACCTCTCTGAGCTCTCCTGGGCTGTGGCTGCAGTTGCAAGAGACAAGACCGTCTCTTCTTCTTTCCAACAGGGGAACTGACCACGTCTGCACCTCTCGACCGCGAACAGAAACCTATGTACCATCTTGTTGCCAAAGCAACTGATGGGGGAGGCCGTTCCTGCCAGGCAGATATAACGCTGATTGTAGAGGACACAAATGACAACGCGCCGAGGTTCTTCCCCAGTCACTGCGCCGTGGCTGTTTTTGACAACACTACGACAAAGACACCCATCGCCGTGGTTGCTGCCAGGGACCTTGATGAAGGTGAGTCAGAACAGGATTTGCTTCATAGGAGAGTACATCTCTCATCCTGAATAAAAACCTTTGAAACCTATGGAAGTTCTACAGCAATGGGCATAGATGATTGAATCTTGGCGAAGATGCACCTGGATCTCATTGCTGACATGTTCTCAACTAGTAGGCTTTATGTGACCCTGTAGGAAGTGCAATATCTGTAGAAACATGCAAAGACAGGGTTTGATGACGTGCTCAGTAACTGTAACCATGATGCACAGTGTAAGCTGACACACAGTTTGTCTGGGATCCAAACGGGATAGAAACTTTACCAAAGATGGAAACCAAGAATGAGCACAATAAGGTAAAAAGGAGCTTTATGTCCAGATGGAGCAGATAACATGGATGGTGAGGTCTTTCTGAAAGCATGAAGATTCTTAGAAACATCTCCTAAGACTCCTAAGAAAGGAGCTTTCAGTAAACCTCTCCAGCAGAGGCTGAATTTATGATGACAGAGAAGCAAGATCAAATTTATCTGCTTTGGAAGCAGAGATATTAAGGGAAAACACATTTAAAAATGAGGGAATTAAAAATGGGAAGCACCAGTAAATACAGACAGACGGTGCTGATGGTGACGGTGGCTAGATGCCCGAACCTACAGATGGACAGGGGCCACACTTGATGTTCATACAGCCTCCATTTTCCCTAGAAATTTAAGGTCACTAAGTACACATAGTCCTAATGGATTTAAAAATAAATAAATAATAAACCCAGCAGCATTCCTACTATGAATTAATGTAACCTGTCCCTCATTTTTCCAGGTCTCAATGCTGAGGTGGTCTATTCTCTGTCTGACTCTGCCAATGGACATTTTTCAATTGAGGAAAGCACAGGGGTGATCCGCCTGGAGAAGCCTCTGAAGGATTCACAGCATTCAGCATTTGAGCTGACAGTCTGTGCTACTGACCGAGGCACCCCGGAGCCCCTCTCTGCTCTTGGCACTGTCACTGTCTCCGTTGTGGACCTAAATGAATATCTGCCCGTTTTTCTGGCCCCCGAGTATGTGGCCATCGTAAAAGAAGACGTGGCCGTGGGTACAGAGGTCCTCAACTTGTCAGCCTTGACAAGGGACAACGCAGAAAACAGAGACATCAAATATGAAATTGTGAATGGAAATGATCATGGGAAATTTCAGCTCAACTCAAACACAGGTAAGACAATCTCATAACCGAGCAGATCCAGATTGACCCAAAATCAAAGGCCATCCTTGAATGTGTCTTCTCTGGTTCTTCACCATTTGGCTTGCACTTCTGCCAGCGCAAGGGGTAGAGAATAGAACCTTCTCTTCTACTCAAAATTTTGGAAGCCAAGTCACTTAAGGAGTTATCCAAATCTTACTGAAATTAATGAGAAGATTCCTGTTATACATCTGGGACCTGAGACAGGTCCATGGGAATGAGGAATACTTGGAGAAAGAACAGGATGGGGAAATTTTTCCACTTCAAAAGGCAGAATTTCATTTAAAAAGTCTCTCCATCCTGACCCCACAAAGAACCTGCAGCCCAGGGTAACAGGCAGCTTTATTTGGTAGCACTCAATGAATGTGGATAATACTGATCTGTTAACCATAAGCAGGTGTTGGGCCAAGTTTACCAGCCAAATAAAGCACTGATCTGTTTCCACGGCAATCTGATAAGAGCTGTTATCAGAAGACCAGTGTTAACTCCCTGAACCAAGCCCTTGACTACATCATCAATGGTCTTCTGCGCTTGGCTGCAACATCCTCATTCACAGCACCTTCCTCATCTTCTCTGTCCCTAAGGCTCTTGCTAATTTTTCCACACCAATCTTTTTATTAGTTTGCACATCTTAAAAGACACAGAACAGTGTCATTTCCAGGGAATAATTTTGTGACACTGCCAGTGCTGAAGCCGGGAAAGCATTGAAGTACACATTCTGTCCCCCACAGAATAATTTTTTTCCTTCACTTTATGTCTTCAGTCCATGTTCCTGACTTGTTTTCAGAGATTAACAGATTAACAACCTCTTCCTTCTTTCTATGTTGCATCCCAAGCCTCATTTACAAATAATACCTCTTTCTCCTGTACAACTCTGTGTCTACATCTTGCACCTTTTCATCCTGCCTATGACACAGTTTGGTGGTGTTCTACAACTGCCTTGGTCAGAGTTTTCAATAGCACTGTTGGACTCTCATCCTGTTTTGTCCCAGATTTCCTCAGTCAAGATTCCTGGAGATCTTCCAAAACGAAAGTTTATTACACCTCTTCAAACACTTGATACCAGAATGAGGCAGGTTCCAGCAGAATCAGTTCAATTATAGTTTGGTTGATGTGATGCCATGACCTTCAATAGCCTGACTTAACCAGAGGTCAAAGTTAGCTCAACAGAACCTTTTCAGCTGGGAGTTTGGCAGTCTTCTCTGTATATTTCTAGTATTCCAAGAAACCTCATATGCTGCTCACTCGAAGTATCTTCTGTCCTTTTCTATCCATCTGCCAATGCAGGTGCCTTATACATAAATGGGAGCTTGGACTTTGAAGTGAGTCACGAGTATTACTTATCCATCGAGGGCACAAGGAAGGGCTCAGCTTCTCTCAGCGACGTGACCATGGTGGTGATCAACATAACAGACATAAATGACCACGCACCAGAGTTCGTCCAAGACCCTTATTTCGCTGATATCCGGGAGGATGCTGCAGTTGGAGAAGTCATCCTCACGGTATGGTTATGAACCCGTCCAGCTATCTTTACCTATTCTTTTGCTTCAGCTATGCATGATTTACTGATCTTTTACACTCCTCTTTTCCTTGGACACGACTGCTTCAGTGGGTTTGTGACATTCAACATCTAACATTTAAGTAAGACTTCAGAAAAGAATGATTGGCAGAATTCCTGATGCTCCATAGACAGGAAGAACACTTTGCCTTATCTTTAAGTGAAAGCTTGAAATACCTGAGGGGAGCTCAGGAACTTTGAGGACCTCCCCAAGAGACCTGAAATGCCTTCAGAAGGCCAATGCCCTTGCAAACTGGGGAAGGCAGTAGCTTCCCTGGACAGAAGAGCAGAGCCCAAGGTATTTCCATGCAGATTTCCATACCCAGCCTGTCACCATCACAGGGGTAGTAAAGTCAGGAAAGGGGACAGGGAGAAAGACATCATTGTAGCTGTGTCAAGTTCTGTCTTGAAAAAAAAAAAAAAGACGAATGATATTTCAGTAAACTACCTTCCTTCCTCCTCCTCATTTGAGGCAAGCTCAGACCAATACCCTTAAATATCAAGGAGGTCTTGCCCTCATTTCTCCACTGCAAGGCCTTTTTGGGTCAGGCTTCCTAGCTTTTTTTTTCCTCCTAACAGGTATCAGCTGATGACTTAGATGGAGCAATGAACAATCAGATCACATATTCAATCATAGAAGGGAATCCACTGGGACACTTCGCCATTCAATCCAAGAGTGGGCAAATCAGTATCGCCAAGCACCTGGACAGGGAAGAGGTGAGTTCAAGAAAATGGGAACAGGAAGGCTAAAACCAATGTGCCCCAAAACACTGAGGAAGCACAGTATATTCAGCTACCTGGTCACAATACTGTAAGCAGAAGGCAATTCTTTCATTTGTTCATTTTCTAGACTTATAGATACTGCTGTAGGAAGGCCGGGCTTTAGAGAAAGAACACAATGGTCTTCAGTGGTCACAAATCTGGGCTTCAGTCTGTTCCACTGATGCTTCAAGCTGGCTGGGTGAGAGTCAGCCCCAAACTGGGAACCAGTGTGGGTGGTTTCTGCTTCTCTGCATCAGCGGGTTATAGAAAACAGGTATGGGGAGGAGATGGAAAGGTCACCTGGACAATCTCTCATTCGTAAAATAGTAGCAGCTCAAACCACTATTAACAGATACTTGCCCAGCTCAGCCTCATCTGTCTTTGGCAAGTTGTTCCCCTTCTCTGCAACTGTTGTGAAGCTCATTTGCTTTATCAACGTGCTTTGAGACTTATGGATGAGAGCCTTAGCCAGGGGCAAAGCTATTCTTATGGCGCAATGCATGGCCTTAAGCATTCAACAAGCTGCAGAGAGCAAAACATCAACGTGAGAAAGCCACCATTCCTCCACTTCTCCAAGTAATCATGCACTATGTATCCTTCAGATCCCCAGCTATTCCCTGACAGTTCGAGCCACAGACAATGGCCACCCAGCTCAGTTCAGCGACGCTACTGTGCGTGTCCACGTGTCTGATGTCAATGACAACCCTCCTCGGTTCTTCCAACTCAACTACAGCGTGGTGGTGCAGGTAAGCCTGGAGGCAGTATGTTCTCCTAGTCCATCTCAGGGTACTATGGTACTCATACGTGGGCTGCTGGTGGTGCAGAAGAGGGAGACAGAGATGAAGCATGCTGTTGTTTTGTGCTCATTGCCACAAAGAATGGGTAGCATCTGTAGGGGCAGATATTCTGCCAAGAGATGCCATTTTCTCTTTCCAATTGTCTCAGGCAACTCCTGTCCTTTCAGTAGAGACAGTGCAAAGCTTTTCACACTTTCCAAGACTGACCTATAGCCCTTTTCTCCATTGCTATCATCCATGTCCATGCCATGACACAAAGAGCAGACCCAAGCACATGGCCAAGCACCATCACGTCTGTGGATACAGCCCAGTTGTCGCTTGGACTCAAAATACTGATACGTACTCAGAAAGAAACAGACAAAATATGCTTTCATCTGCTCTTGTGCTGGCGTAACTCAAGGGGGCAAACAAGGGCATCAGCTCAGCTCTCCACACGTAGCTGCCACATAGGTAATGCCACCTTGCCACCATTAAGTCTCTGCCATCACTGAAGTACCAGACACCTGTACGTGGGGCATGTGATTTCTTTCCCTGTTCCTGATCCAGCAGCTCTGGGAACACTGGATTCCCCTTGGCCTCTTTCCTTGCCTTTCTTCACTAGCATCTTTGCCCTTTTCAGGAAAATGCTCCTGTGGGTACAAGTGTCCTGGAACTGATTATGAGCGACAGAGACTCCCCAGAAAATGGACCACCATATTCTTTCCAGATCACCCAAGGCAACGACGGGAAGGCTTTTGATGTCACCCAAAATGGTGTGCTGGTGACATCATCTGTCCTGAACAGAAGAATGAAAGAACAGTACCTATTACAAGTCCAGGTAGAGCCTGCCTTACTGTCCTAGTATCTGAATTCTCCAGCCAGGTTAAGTAGCACCAATATGAGCTTAGGAAGGCACAGCTGGATGGAAACATCTCTGGCTTTGGAGAAATCCAGTCCAGGCACAAATGGTGCAGCTTTAAGCCAGCTCCAGAGCTCATTTCTCCACACAGTCTGCCCCCACAAGAAGCTGGGGGTCACCTTCTGCCCTGATAAAATCAGATAATATGATCATGAGAAATACTCGGTCAGCAGTTTCCTTAGACAGATGCTTTTCCCAGTCTAAACTGGAATTCACTAGAATTAAAGTGAGACCTGGATCTGGCCCTACAAACTTTCTCCAACTATCCTTGTCATTTAAGAAGTGGTTTAAGTTCCTCTTAAAAGAGAATCGATATTGTTGCAGAGTGAATTAATTATTTTGCAATGTTATCAGTAAAGGTAGTCTGTTACAAACAAAAGGATAACATTTAAAGTACATACTTCTTCAGTAATAGTAGTTATTATAAAAGCTAAGTACTGTTATATTATAAACCTCAACCACTAGCTGCCTAAGATTAGGGATAAATTTATCCTATAATCTGATTATTCACATGTTTTGATTTTGAGGTTCCTTAATAGACATTGTCCGAGGTGGGACATGGGCTTAAATAGTCCGGAAGATGAGCAAATATGTGGATGTGCATAACTGCTTTATATGTCTTTGCACACTGAGTTACACGTGGAACCCCAAAGATTGGCAATATCTCTAAAGATGATTAATCCTCAGGAAATCAGAGCCTATGAGATGAGCCCACCGCTACTAGAAGGCCTGAGTCAGTCTCCATGCTGGAAGGCATGCTGCCATTTCCCTGGGGCCATCTCCAGGCATAGGTCCAACACTGCTGCTAATTTTTCCCATTCCTGCTTCATTCCCAACTGCCCGACACCTTCCAGCCACTGGTGCCCGCAAGGCACGTTCCTGCACAAGACCTTATCAGCTCAGACAGGTGAAGTGACGTGTGGCTATAACAGATCTCTCTCTTCTACTTGACAGGTCTCTGACAGTGGTATCCCTCCCCTGTCCTCGTCTGCGTTTATAAATATTCAAGTAACTGAGCAGAGCCAGTATGCCCCCTCAGCCCTTCCCCTGGAAATATTCATCACCACCAACGAGGAAGCCTTCCGAGGTGGTGTTCTTGGCAAGATCCATGCCACGGACCGAGACCCTCATGACACTCTGGTGTACACTTTGGTGGCAGAAGTGCCCCAGGAGGGGCTCTTCTCTGTTGGGACTGCAGATGGAAAGATCATTGCGGCGGACAAGCTTCCCCATGGCCACTATCTTCTGAATGTGACAGTCAGCGATGGTACCTTCACAGCTACCACCAGTGTCAACATCCACGTGTGGTGCTTCACGCAGGAGGCCTTGGACAAGGCAGTGGTGCTACATTTCCGCCACCTCTCCCCTGAGGAGTTTGTTGGGGACCATTGGCGCAACTTGCAGAGATTTCTGGGAAACATCCTTGTCACCCGGCGCCAAAACATCCACATGGCCAGCTTACAGCCTGCAGCTACCTCTGATGGAGTAGACCTGCTCTTGGCTGTTGGAGAGCCACACGGCTCTTTGTATGAGCCTCGGGTCCTCGCTAATAAGATCACTGTGTCAGCTGGAGAGATGGACCAGCTCGTTGGTCTCCGGATGAAGAAAGCAATTCATGTGCCATGTCATGGGTCAGATTGCACCCACCGCGTCTGCAAGGAAACCATTCAGCTGGATCCAGGCATGATGTCTACGTACAGCACTGCCCGGCTCAGTGTCCTCACCCCACGGCACAGCCTGGAGCAAATCTGTTCTTGCAATGGTGAGCAGTCCTTCTTGGTAGTGTCCCATCCTATAAGTCTGGGCATATTGTGTTTGCCACCTGTACACTGTAAAGCACCTAGGCTTTCCATGGAATTAGGTTGCCCAACAACTCTGCAGTTTCAAAACCAAATCTAGACTCTTAGAGCTTGAAAGTTTTAAATAGTCTTTTATATATATATATATCTTTTTAGTTAATCTCCTTTAGCATTTAATAACAGCAACATCCATCTCCCTCATTGGGAAAAATCGCCCATACCTAGCAGGTAATGAAGCTCAGAGACCAGAATTTCCATCTATGAGCTCCTGTGTTGATCCTAGAATCAGCAAATCACAGACTAATTGATAAATTTGAGGAAAACCAAATAAAGCATACTTGTTATACTCACTCTAGAATACTCCAATAAATAAATGGAGGGAGCTGGGGTAGAGATTAGCATCACTTGGACAGGAATGGTAGTCCATAGTCTCAAAGTGTGACAAAGATGAGACCTTCTGCTCATTCCCCTTCCAGGAACGGCTGTGAGGTTTGGAGGTCATAGCTACATTTGGTACCAGCATTCACAGATCGGCTCCTGGCACATGCACTTTCGCCTGAAGACCCACCAGCTGCATGCTGTTGTGTTCTATGCTAACGGCACTGACCATGCCACTTTGGAAGTAAGTATTGCAATGTATGGATTTTTTTTTTTTCCAGCATAAAAAGACCCCATCTTACTCTTTCAGGGAAGGGAATCACAGAAAGAAGATGTAATAATACGTACCCATAGCAATTCACCTAGCTAACATCATAGAGCCTTCATGGTTGGAAAGGACCTCTGAGATCATTGAGTCCAATCATTCACAAAAAACCCTACATCTTGCTGACTAGAACATGCCCTCAAGTGCCACATCTACACATTTCTTAAATACCTCCAGGGATGGCAACTCCACCACCTCCCTGAGGAGGCTGTTCCAGTTCTCTTGCAGTAGAGTCATTCTTCCTAATATCTAATCTAAACCTCCCCTGCCACAACTTCAGACCATTTCTTCTAGTCCTGTCATTATTTACTTAAGAGAAGAGGCCAAAAAAATACAAGAAAAAAACGTTAAGACTTGCGAAGACCAAGTGAGAGCCAAGCAGAATTTGGCAATTACTGCAACAACTAGTGAAACATTTTTAACATCTACAAATGCATGTGCTGGTCTCTGGTGTGAAGGCAACATGCACCCATATAGCAGATCTACATAATTTTCTTTCCTTATGGCTTGCTTCTCCATCCCTCTCACATCACACCACTCAGAACAAAGACTTTATCAGGTGGAATCTTCCCCAGACCAGTACCTTCCTCTGTAGCAAAGGACAAACTTCCACCCAGACCTTAAGGGTGGCGTCAGACTCGCACTGACCACACAAACCGTTTGCCAGGCTGCATCATGGCTCAGTCCAGCCGAGAGGAGGCAGCCACATTGGGCTAGAGGGTTGGGGTAAAAGGGTAGAGATGAGGAAGGCACAGGTGAGCTCTGAGATTGGGAATATCGCCAGCCTTTACCTGCATCAGAGCATACGCCAGTCAGGTCACACATCTTAGCAAATGAACACGAAATTGAAGGTCCTTTACAGTAATGGACATAATAGACAAAACAGAAATATTAAATGCTATTTCTCAAACCCACCCCACCTCCCCACTCTTTTCAGCCACTTTCTTCAAGTGGTTTCACTGTTTCAGACACCTGCAGAGCCAGGAACATTTCAGTCTCCTCCCTCTGGCTGCACAGTGAATCTACCCATCATTCAACAATCATCTCTCTCTTCCACTTTGGCAACAGAAGGAAAGCAGCAGATGACTAAAGAATAGGGGTTTGTACATTCCTCAGCAATTAAATTCAGACTAATTGGAGAGCAAGATCATAGGATATATTTACCAGCTTACAGACTTTTGTCCCTGAGACTAATCATGTTGAGATCTACACACTGTAACCTACCTGGAAGTGTTCATCCTGTCCCTGAATACCCTCATCCCTTCTCACAGTTTCACAACCCCATCTTCCTATTTTGAAATACTTTTCTTTCCACTGTTATAAAAGACCCGCACAGACAAGGCGCTGCACAGCAGCCAACACCCAGGGACCTGCCCTTAGTACATACGGCAAGCTCCTGCTGCCACAGCCACATCCCTGTGTCCTGTATCCAACTCTGAGAGTGACTTTAAGCTGCATTGTAAATGGCTGATAAGAAAAATGTCACCTCTTAAGAAGGGTCTCTAGCTTTTTACCCTTTCTCTGGGAAGGAGAGCCACCAAGCAGTCCAGCACTCAGGATGGGGCTCAGAAAGGATGAGATGGTGGAAAGCTCCACTGAGCCAGGCCTAACACACAGAGTCAAGGAAGAAAAGACTCATTATTGGTGGAGTTCAGTGTGTACCTGACCTCCGGTACCCAGATATGCCCACAAGCTTTTCAACAGGAAACATTCCTAAATCCTCCCCCATAAAGTTGCCCGTGAATTGTTTCTTCCCTGATTCACTTTATTAACAGTATCTCAGGCATCAAACCATTTCTAGACCACCTGGTCTGAAAAAACTAAAGGAATTCTTCGAGACTTTAAGCTTTGTGGGCTGCAGTACTCTAGGCATGAACCAAAGTCTTGAAAGAATGGTTTATAGGTTTGGTGAAGAGGATGAGTCCTCCTAAAGGCATGCATATCATCAGCCTTCCAATTACTAAGCTCTCCTGATGTTCAGAAATAGCATGCAGCAAGAGGATGGCAAACCAGGCAAGCTGGGAAAGACTTGGCAGTCGGTGAGTTTTTGCTCCAGGGAATTGAGTTCTCAGCTGTATTCCAGCCCCAGAAATTGATAAGCCCAATCTACAGACCCATCTGAAGTGAAATCATGTTCCTCCAGATAAAGTGAAGTGATGGAGCTCTCTGCTGTGCTTGCCAATTGTGCAAAGCAATTTACACACGTGTTGCCTCGAGGCCCTTCCATGGTGTGTGCCAGTTGCATCTAGCTCTTCCTTCAGCAGTTGTTCTCTCCTCCTACTAGGATTTATTTATACCACATACTCCTCAGAATTAAACATTGTCCTGCTATGCTTCTGGACCCTCCAGAGTAGCCCCATCATATCATATGTAGGTTCCTCAAGAGTTCAGTATATCACTCATAATCACTCCTCTTCCAGCATCACCAATCCTCGCTGTCTCTAATGTCCCCCATGGAGATCTTTTTTGCCTGGGATGAATTGCCTCATATTACGTAGCAAGCTCTGCAGGTTCTCCATATATGTTTCCTTCCATCTTTTCTCCTTTTCCACAGGCTCTTAGCTTCTGAGGGAGAGGTTTTATCAACAAAGCACTGGGGAGAAAAGAAGGGTTTACCCCTGACTTCATCCTGAAACAGCACAGCTAACCTTTCATTTCTCCTTCTTCCACATGAATTTTAAAGATGTATCTTGGGCCACGAATAGGATTTTCTGCTGCATTATACTGGAATGTCAGACAGTGGCACTTTTTAGAAGCTCAATAGTTTGTCTCTCTCCCTTCAGCTGGAGATCAAGGATTGGATTGCAACACCTATTAGCAGTTTTGGCCTGGCTTTGCAGCACACCAGTGAGGAGCTGGGTACAACAGTAACTCCTTTCTCTGTCTCCCACCTCCTCATTGCCTCCTCCAGAGAAAGCCACCAGTGCTCCTACTCGCCAAGCTCCTTTTGCCACCCTCATCCATACCAAAGGAGGAACTGCTCCAGCACCTTCCCCACCACTAATGAGACAGTGAGAACAGAACAAGTCCATCTGTGACTGCCCATAGTGTTATGATAGTCTGAATAATGCCAGGGCTCTGATGAGGTTCAGTAAGGGGGAGAAGGGGTGAGCTGCTACAGGAGAAAGATCACACGGCTCTGCACCCTGTGATGTGGAAAGATGAGCTTCCCTCCCTCCACACTGGTGAAAGGTTGCAGGGAAGGATCAGGGTTGTGCAAGTTGTGCAAGAGATGACGGTGTTTTGAAAAATAAAGGAGATGGCGGTCACTTAAACAGGTTTTAATTGGTCCATGCAAAGCTTAATGTGGGTGAAAGATCCCAGCTGGTAATTCTTGGAGTGTGAAAGTTGGGATTCATCTTGATTCTCAATATTTAGGTGGAGAGAGAAGGGAACAAGCATCAGGAGAACTGTTGAAAGCCTCCATGAACAGCAACCACCTGTATCACAGCTAACCGTGAATTCTGGGATGTGTTTTGCAGATGGTTAATGGAGTGCCTCAACTTGGGTACAGCTGCAGGGAGAACTACACTGAAAACCTTTCCTCCTCACGTTTTGTGAGTGACGGTGAGTGGCACTCAGTCTTCCTGGAGGTGAAGAACACATCTGTCCGTCTGCTCATTGATGGACTGGAAAATGCCTCTCTCCAGCTGCCAGCGACCTGTAGCATTTCCCAGGGCAGACGAGACCTGCTTTTTGGGGGCCTCCGGCAGCCACTCCAGTCCCAGAGAGTCACACGAGGGTTCAGAGGCTGCCTGGACGTGGTTGCAATCAATGGAAGAGAGGTGGTTCTCCTGCCCGGGAAAGGGCAATCAAAGGAAGTCATGGAGGAGGTGGGGATAAAGCAGTGTTGCTCCCCCACTGGCGCCTGCAGCAGCAACCCATGCCTCAACAACGGGATGTGCTCCGAAACTCATGGAGGAGGTACGTGAATATCCCACACAGAGCAATAAGCAGCGAGGGGAGGGAAAGGTGAAACCTCTCCATTCATCCTTACGTGAGGGGGTGACTCCAGAGGAGAACCAGAGGTCCCCTCAAGTGATAGCTGACTCAGTGTGGCAGCAGCTGGGGGGTATGAGATCATCATCCTGGAGGGCAGGAGGGTGTTTCTAAGGAGTGCGTATGGCCTAGGAGAGCACAGCTTTGCCAAAAACTCAAAAGCAAATACAAATTCCACCCACCCCTCTGCATCCTTTTTGCTTAAGGAACCATTAACAAGGCTAGAATCAGGCAAGATGGGATCATGTAGTGATAGTATCTGGGCAGAAACAAGCCAAGGTCTTCATCTATTCCCACTGCAGTGAGTGACTCCCTGGGGCTATGGGAAGGGATATGGGAAAACCGTAAACTCGAATCCACGAGTCCCAGGCTAACAGGGCGGGCGAGTGCTCACCAGAGTTTGTCTAGGGCAAAGCCTGGTGTCAACTCTCACCACTGCTCTGTTCCTCCCATCATAGTGTCCCCGTAGTGAGCTGTATCACAGGGACAGGGTGAGTTTGCAATGGCCTCTGGGGAAGGAACCACTCCCAGCAATGTCCACCTTTGTGTCACCACCCTGCACTCTTGTCCCAGCTTCCAGAACAGTGGGGCTGCTCCCCATAATGCCCCATCTATCAAGACGGACACCATCTACACTTTGGCCCTTCCTTAGAGTACAGGGATGCTTTCTGGGCTACTATGAGATCCTCCTGCAGCTCTGTGCTCTTTGGGACCATTGCCAAAGCCTGCACCCTGCCTGGCGAGCAAGCGAGGATGGAGGAGGGAACACACCTCCTCCTGCCCTGCCCACAGCTTCTGGGAACAAGATTCCCAGCCCTGTCAACCCAGCAGTTGCCTGGTTCAGATGAACTTGTTTGACATGAAGTACCTCTGTACTGAACAGTTAGCCTGGCTGGCACTTGCACCTCAGCCTTATCCTTGAGACCCTCCGCAGAGAAAACCCCTCAGGCTGGGATGGAAGGGGCTCAAAACCCAAGCAAATTGCTCCCTTGTTAATAATCATCCAGCACCCTTCCCATAGTTTCCTTCCAAGCTGATTGACTTCCCTGCAGATGGCCTGACTTCCCAGGAAAGAGCCTGTGGGACATGGCCCCATACAGAAACACACAGGACACAGCTGCGGTGAAGGGGTTGCTCCGGTAGTAACCATGTAGTTTGTGAGGTTATCCCGGGTGTTTGGCTTCCTTGAGCATTGCAGGCTCAGTCCTACAGACCACGGGCACACAGCACCAGCTTATGCAAAGCTCTGCCCAGGGATCTCGGGCGTGGGATTACATGCACAGGCAAAGACAGGTCTGTGCAAGTGAGCCAGGGAAAGCCACGTGGCCACGTGAGAACCCATCTGTGCGGAAAGGGCCAAAGCCAGACCAGTCACCACATCAACCACAGCGCTCAAGACCGCAGGTGCAAGCCCATGTGGACCCCTCGCCCCCAGGAACACGTGTGTTGGGGCACACACAGCCCTACGAGCAGCGTCCAGCACCTGCTCCCCAAGTGCCAGCGTGTCCTGGTTGTACGACCGCTAACACACAGGTGGAAGCAGGTCTGCCTTTGCTCACCCTGTGCTCTAGAGCAGGGGTGTTTAGCTGACAGACAAGTAGCAAAGATGTTTCAAGACTTTTCTGAACTTCCCACCTGCCACCACCAGCTGAGTGACTAGCAGGAGCTCTCGGCACAGGCAGGGACATTCCCATGCTTTGGGCTACACTAAACAGCAGCCAAAAATCACACACAGGAGCAACCCCCTCCGAGTCCCCAGGTACGCTGGGTTTCTCTCTGGCTGCGACCAGACACCTCCCCGTGGGCAAGAGAAACCTGGCGTGTTGAGACAGGCACTTCATACCGCGAGAACTGGCAGGACCAAAGGCTTCAGAGAACAATGAGTTACAGAGGATTGCATTTAGCAGAGTCAGAAACTGTGAATCAGCCAGCCAGGCTCTCCTTCCTTTAACCCAAATTCATCCCCCAGCTTCTCCGTGCAACAAAGCCATGCCCTAAACGCATCCCTGGACAGAGAGGGTCTGCGTCAGCTGGGGTCAGGCTTGATGTGTTGCCTAAATAGCTCTCTAGTGCCATTGCATTGACCCATAGTGGCCATCCAGCCTTCAGCAACTGTTGGGGGTCCCATAATGTGCCCACCAGCCACCCCGTGGATAGCTTGAGAGCCCCACAGCACCAAGTACTTATGCCTAGGTAGCCAGACTGAGCCCTCTGTGGATGCCAACAGCACCAGGCACTGCTCCTCCCTGCTCTTGCTAGTTCTTCCATGTGAATACAGTCTCTGAACGGCACTCTCATCCTCTCCAGGTTATACTTGCATCTGCCCCGGGTTGTTTTCTGGTGAGCGCTGTGAGCTGGGGGACAGTCCCTGCGAATCCAAGCCCTGCCTGCATGGGGGAACCTGCACCCTCTCGGCCACCGGCTACTCCTGCCTCTGCCCTGACTGGTACCTGGGCGAAAGGTAAGGGCCGGGTCACCTCCCAGGGTGGATTTGAAAACACGACCTCTACCAACAAGCACTGCACACTTCTGGACCTCACCAATGGGATTAATTGCAAATTGCATGTAACTGAGCCTGGCAGCAGGGAAGCACCCAAAGGCAGAGCAGAGCGGGACACAAATAGCTCTGCCATCCTGTGGTCATTGCCCCTCTGTGCAGGAAGAAATTAAAAAAAAAAAAAAACAAAAAAAAACCACACATAACAAAACTCTTCTCCTTACAGATGCTTTGAATGCCCGCAGACATTATTCCTGCTGCAGGTTCAAAGCCTCTCCTTGCAAAGGGGGAGTCTCACCCCACACGCTGCTCCTCCCCAAAGTGCTGTGATGGGGCTGTCCAGGAGCAGGGTGTGGGAGGTACTGCACTGGGTGGCAGGAGGACACCCTGAGGCTGGGGGAAGGTTGGTTAGCCATGCTGTGAGGTGTCCCCCCGCCTCAGTAGCTGGGACACCCACTCTGAGTGCCACAGGGGCTGTTTAAGCCCCTGTTCCAGCCATGCAGGGCTCATCCAAAGGGATTTTCTGTCCCAGGTCACATCCATGATTCAACTCAGGGTAGTGGGTTATGCTGAAAAGCTCGTCCAGGATGCCATTCCCCCTCTCCTTGTCAGACAGCCTAAAGATCTCCATTATCATGAGGTGCTGGATTGTTTGGCTTTGGCCCTGAATCCTACAGTTTATATCCCTCTGAAGTTCATAGAATCATAGAATGGTTGGAGTTGGAATGGACCTTAAAGATCATCCAGTTCCAACCGCCCTGCCATGGGCAGGGACACCTCCCACCACACCAGGTTGCTCAAAGCCCCATCGAGCCTGGCCTTGAACACTTCCAGGAATGGGGCAGCCACAACTTCCCTGGACAACCTGTTCCAGAGTCTCACCACCCTCACAGGAAAGAATTTCTTCCTAATATCTAATCTAAATCGCTTCTCTTCCAATTTAAAACCTTTAGCCCTTGTCCTGTCACTCCACTTCCTGACCAAGAGTCCCTCTCCAGCTCTCCTGTAGGCTCCCAAGTTCTCACCATCAGTGTCGCAGGTGGGATACATTTCCCTCACAGGAAATGTCAATGCACTCTTGCCAAATACCTGCAGCCAGAGAATTCATCAAGGCCCAGGGGCTGCTCTGCTGCTCAGCACTACCCACCACAGCCACGCACCCCTTCCATGCCCCCTCCTGCCCTGCCTCCAGCCCAGCCCTGGAGAAAGATGCCCAGCACAGCTCAGCAGCACGTCCAGTTCATCCTTCTGCCTTAGTCGTTTAACCAGGATGAATACTGGTCTTTCAAATCAATGCAAAGGCAGAAATTATTCGTGCAACTCTTGGAATAAAGCTATGTAGCTGAGCATTAGGTGGCAGTGTAATATCTGAAATCACCAGTCGTCCAGCTGGACCCTGTGGGTGGATGTTGCACACATCAGCTCACACACCCTGAAACACTGACTAAGTAACAAGAGGAGCCCAAACCTCACAGACTTTGCTCAGTAACGAGAAAAACAAAGGAAGGAAAGCCACCAGAGCATTGCACATTCCCTCTAGCTTGGAGAGATCGTGACATGTTTAGGTTGTGTGGGGTGGAGCAGGACAGAGAATCAGAAATTTAGTCTCAGTTATGCAGATTCTCCATAAAATGCCAAAAAAGCCTCACCAACGAGGATGACTGATCACCACATATCAAGCTAGGTGTTCCCCAAATGCAACCTGCAAATACCCACAGATCGCCCCAAGAGCCCACAAAGCCTGGAGGATGTTAACATGTGTCAGAGTGACCCTGGGATTCCTAATTTAACAGGATGGGACCATCCATATTAATTTGGTGCATGTGGCTAAAAAACAGGATCATCCTGTGAAACATTGCCTCCTGAAAAGCATCACGGTTCTCTGTCAGGAGAGGCAGGTAGCACAACTCTATTAAGGGTGGGAGAGTAGACCAGGATGGACCATCCTTGGGTGGTGTAAGTCGGAGCCCTGAACAGGATTACACAGTTTTAGCTGTATCTCCAGGCCGATGGTGATTGTCTCCATCCTCTCCTCCCCACAGGTGTGAGAAGCTAGCAGAGGAATGCCAAGACAACCCGTGCCGAAACTCCGGGCGCTGCGTGAGCAACCAGGGCTCCATCCACTGCATCTGCCCATCGGATTACCAAGGGGACTACTGCACACAGCCCATCATCACCCCTGCCATCGTGCCCACACAATGGGCGGTGGGGCCCGAGGAGATCGCGGAGATCGTTGCTGGTGTGCTGGGGGTGGCCATCCTGGCCGCCGCCTTCGTGCTCATCCGCAAGCGGTACCGCCACCGGGCCAAGGCACACAAGCCCGTGGCCCGGGAGGACCCCGACCTGCTCTCCAAGAGCGAGTTCTCCAAGAGCGTGGGTGTGGGCACTCAAGCCGTGCCCCCCATCGAGCTCAACATCCTCAGCGACGCAGCTCACAACAACCTGGACCGGGCCACACCGGAACAGCACAAACCCACCAGCACCCCCGAATTCGTCACCTTCAACTCAGCCAATGCCCCAAAGCACCGGGGCACCATCGTGTGCAGCGTGGCACCCAACCTGCCCCCCGCTGCACCCCCCTCCAACTCCGACAACGAGTCCTTCATCAAGTGCACCTGGGCCAGGGAAGAGATGGGTCAGTAGCCACAGCTTTTTCTTGCTTTTACACATCCCTCTTCCCTCTGGCAAAGTGGATAGAAGGTTTGCAAACTTGAGGGACCCACAGCATTGGTTAAAGCCAAGCAACACACAGACAAATGCTGCCCAAACCCTGCTGTGGGTCCTTCGTTGGCTCTTCCCTCCTTGCTCACCTGTACATCCCAGTTTTCAGATTCAACCCACTCAGTCCCATACACAATCAGCAGCGATACCATCAATGTATAGCCTGGGTCAAAAGACCTTATGAGAGAGAATAACGAAGCTAATGGGAAAGAATTAAGAACTTAAAAGTCAGCATGACTTTTAGTGGAGGCATTTCTGTGAGTGCTCCTGGGCAGAGGGAAACACCTTGCATGGCTCTGGACAGCAAGGTTACTGCTTTCTCTCAGTTCAGGAGTTCATCACCTGAGGGCACTACTAGAAGAGAGTTCACAGGAGTAATTACAGGGAAAGAGATCCAGTGGATCGCTTTCTCTGCCCCCATCCCTTCATCATGTAAGCTGGTTGCCTCTGAAGCACGATGGGTGTCACAGTAGTGGGTGTCTGAAGGCTGGTGGGAACACTGCCTCAACAGAAGCCAGGGGTACCCTCAGATCACCTCAATTCCCAAAGTGGCAACAACAGCTCCCCTGACCCCACATTTCCCTGGTCTGTCACATCTCCTGTAGACTCAGGATCTACACAAGGAATTAGGAGG
>VZRU01011078.1:124415-135013 GCA_013398155.1 Pedionomus torquatus
CCCCAGGGACACGAGCACAGACGCGTCCTCATGGCTGTTGAGGCCCCACACCCAACGCAGCAGTACATGGTCTGGCCACGCAGCTGGGACTCCAGGGTATATCCCAGAAAGACTTGCCAGCTCTGCACGGCATCTCCTACCCGAGACGGGGCATTGAAGCTGCTGAGCGTGGGTTTGCCTGGATATCCTTGTGCTTGGAAATTGTATCGTTTCTTCGTGAGAGGTTTTCTTTGGTTGGTTGGTTGATGTAATTTTTTGTTGTTGTTGATTTTTGGAAAGTATTAAAAGAGTTTGGATTTTTTTACTATTATGATCTTATTCAATAACTCAGGGATTCCCTTGTAAATAGCGCATCCCCATCTAGCTCCAGCCATGGGCAGCCCAAGGAATAACAGCTTATTTTGGACACCAGAACACTCAGCCTCTTGAGCCGTCAGAGGAGTATCAAGCTGAAGGACCTTGTAGCAAGATCAACACATCTTTCAACAATCAGAGGAAGGTGGCAGACCCAGAGTAGCTTGCCTCACTTTGGGAAGTCACAAGCCTCCTGTATCTGTTAATTCCAGAATGAAAGGGTGGAAAGGACCCAAATGCAAGCCTTGCCTTGATCCCCATCCCCAACCAAACACACTCGGGGAAAACAGAAATTCATCTCATTTCTGAAAGTAAAGCCACAGCCCTTAAGGAGATGACAATCACTCAGTTAACCNCCAGGAGCCACCCATAGACTCGAACCACAGCAAAACAAGACCCCTGCCCAGTCGGGCTGCACTCAAGGGAGACCCCGCCCCAGGGACACGAGCACAGACGCGTCCTCATGGCTGTTGAGGCCCCACACCCAACGCAGCAGTACATGGTCTGGCCACGCAGCTGGGACTCCAGGGTATATCCCAGAAAGACTTGCCAGCTCTGCACGGCATCTCCTACCCGAGACGGGGCATTGAAGCTGCTGAGCGTGGGTTTGCCTGGATATCCTTGTGCTTGGAAATTGTATCGTTTCTTCGTGAGAGGTTTTCTTTGGTTGGTTGGTTGATGTAATTTTTTGTTGTTGTTGATTTTTGGAAAGTATTAAAAGAGTTTGGATTTTTTTACTATTATGATCTTATTCAATAACTCAGGGATTCCCTTGTAAATAGCGCATCCCCATCTAGCTCCAGCCATGGGCAGCCCAAGGAATAACAGCTTATTTTGGACACCAGAACACTCAGCCTCTTGAGCCGTCAGAGGAGTATCAAGCTGAAGGACCTTGTAGCAAGATCAACACATCTTTCAACAATCAGAGGAAGGTGGCAGACCCAGAGTAGCTTGCCTCACTTTGGGAAGTCACAAGCCTCCTGTATCTGTTAATTCCAGAATGAAAGGGTGGAAAGGACCCAAATGCAAGCCTTGCCTTGATCCCCATCCCCAACCAAACACACTCGGGGAAAACAGAAATTCATCTCATTTCTGAAAGTAAAGCCACAGCCCTTAAGGAGATGACAATCACTCAGTTAACCTGGAAATTACACCCAACTCAAGCACATCTGCAGAGAGATTCCCAAAATGCCCAGCTCAAGCTCTGTGGGTCACAGCAGCCAGCCCCAGCACCTGTAGACCGTGCCCAGAGCCCTACTTCCCTGGGCACCAGGGCCATCACTGCTGCTCCTCCAGCACCCACCAGGCCCCCAGACCGCTCCCTGTTTTACCTCTCAAAGCTCCTCTGTGCTTTGGCAATGCTCTTCTCACCAAAAACTCCAGGCTCATCACCTGTGTCTCTCCCCCACGCACACTGGGCAGCCTCCTCTGGAAGGGCTCAAGGTCAACTAGAGAGGATGATCCACCTCAAAATGTTTCCCAGCAACAGCTGATGGCATCACTAAAGCCCACCAATGTTTGAGTGGCAGAAATGTCATTAGTTATCACCACGGAGATGGCAAAGGGAGGACCAGGGGAGCAGTGCCTCCAAGGGCCAAGCTCCACAGGGGATAAAGCACTGCAAGGGCCAAGGGAGCCCAACAGTGACCAATGAGGGGACCATCCCAGCCCAGGACAGTGCCTCAGTGTCCCCTACCGTGGGAAAAAAAGGCAGGACCATTACCACACTTTGCCCAAAGATGTATATACGTTGGTTGCACACAAGCGTCCAGCAGTTACACTGTGACCCAGAAGGCAACACAGAAATCCTAGTAAAGGGCCCGATTAGGATGTTGGAGGGTATCAGCCCATCCTCTGTGTTCGTAAATATATTACACAGCAGCTGAACTGGAGTACAGGCAGTACAAGCGGGCACACCTCAGAGTACTAAAACAGCACAATCCCCACACATTAATTTGGGCACAGCACTTCTAATTTCAGACATCAGCGAGTGACGTAGAGAAACACCTGAGATCTTGGGGGAGACGGGAGAGTATAAAGAGCTTTTTACGTAATTCCGAGAGCTGCTTCAGGCTGGAGAAAGTTGGAGGAGACACCTCCCAAGGTCCTGCTGGCCTCAATTACCCAACGACCCTAAAACACTTTGCAGACAGAGCATAGCATCGTCTCTGCCAGGAACAGGGCTGCCTCTGGGCAGGATGAGCAGGAGAAGGAAAACCCACCCATACAGCACACAGCTCCAAACCCCCAGTCCAGCCATGCAAGGTTTATGCTGACCCAGAGCTTCAGGCTGCAAACCCAGCCCCTAGCTCCATATCCTAAGCCAGGGACTTAGCCCGCTCCCCAAAACACCCTGGGGATGCCCACAGCTTCCTACCTGTTGGCTCAAGGAGGGCTCATCACACAGAAAGACTGAGAAGGTGGCGACACAACAACCTCCCTCCTGCCTGAACTGCTGGCTACAGGACAAGCATGACCCGGCAGGACCAGCCCCCTCTACCCCACCACAGCTGGGGTTAATCCCAAATTAAAGCAGGGGAGGGAGCACTTGGCTGCACTTGTGCATGTCCCCGACCCAGCCTTCCTCTGCCAGGATGGGCTTTTGCAGTTCCCTGTGACTATTTTTAATAAAACTCCCAATGCAGATGGGTCCCCACAGCAGGCTTGCTCCCCTGCAGGACATTGTGAAGAGCAGGTTCTTCCTTAGAGAACAACATTTTCTTATGCCAAAGGAAAAGATGGGCCTACCTACTCTGCCCATAAACCTCAGTTTCTGGCTTTGCTTTCTGGCCTTTTCAGCAGAGTGGGATGGCATGAGACCTGGCATTAGTGGTATTGCAGCAGGTGCTCACCACTGCTGTTGGCTCATGGTCTGGGTAGGCTGTCACCCTGGTGGTTTCCCATCTTCACTCCAAGAGTGCCAGTTTCTCAGCAATATGTACCACTTCTTCCCGTAAGACAAACTCAAATTATTCTTCTCAGAGACAGCACAAATAACAGCAGTGAGATTTTGCTTCAGGCTTTTTGACTTCTAACTCTGCAGGGTCACCTTGGCTCACAGGAGGAGCAAGAGCAACAGAGATGATGCTTCGCTAAGTGACACCTGGGAAGGGCAGCCCCTGCAAAGCCATTTCTTGGAACGGGGCACAGCCCTGCAGCACTCCTCCCATGCAGAAAAGACAGCTGTGGATTTGGCCATGGTCAGAAAAACCCTGACCAGCAGGAGCTGCCACCTCTGCTCAGCCACCCATCCCACCCTAGGGTCCAAGTCGCCTCCAGTTCCCCTGTACTCAGCCCGTGTACTTCAAGGGGACTTTTCTGCCACAGCTTCAAGCCATTACCATTTTTTTAGCAATGATTTCCTGAACAGCCCCAGTAATGACACACCGCAACGGCATGAATTATTCAGCAGTGGGAGAATGAGCTGAGCTGCAGCGATGCTGGCGTGGTGCCTGGGCCGTCTCCCAGCGTGGGATGCATCTGCTCCTTTGATCTCCTGGGCGGATCAGCAGCAGCCCAGAATCCACCACGCTGCCACCATCGGCACATGCCAGGCTCTTTGCTTTCAGCTGCAGCCCCACTTTTGGCATAAACCAGGCTTCTGGGTTCCAAGATCCAGCCAAGAAACCGAGGTCCAGTTTTAGTGGGGCAGAGAGGAGAGCCAAGACCAGCAAGGCCACAAAGGATCTGCCCACAACCTACCTGCCCCAATGCGTTCAGAAGAAAAAAAAAAAATCATTTTCAGAGCAGCAAAGCTGAAACACTCTTATTTAAAACCCCCAGCAGAGCAGGCAGAGTCTCATATGCTGTTACAGGGCTGGGGAAAGCACAGGCTCTGTCTGACCTGCGGGGCTCCAGGGCTCCTGCTCTCCCACATATGTCCCCTCTTCCCTCCCTAAGCCCTTGTACTTGAGTGGTATTCATAAAGGAAAAAAAAAAAAAAGGAAAAAATAAAAGAGATAAAGACATGAGTCCCAAAAATTGTAGCACACCCATTAGCATTAACACCACACTAGTGCCACATCCACCCCAGCACAGCAAGGTCCCCTTTGGAGACCCCAGGACACGTTCCACGCCTGCTCAGGCCACGCCAGGCAGTTTTACACCAGCCCCACAGAAATTAAACCCCCATCTCACCTCCCCCCGGAGCCTTTTCACATAAAAAATAGATCGTATTTATTGATTAGAGTAAGATACATGATTCAGGTGCAGCCCCAGCTCTTCCACTGGGCAGCTCCACACGCTGTACACTGACACCAGCCATAGGCACGAGACACAGACATTAATCATTTCTATACATAAATTCCTTGGTTACAGAGCAGCCTACGATATACAAGTGTCAAGTTTTTGTGTCCATCGGGTCCTGTGCGGGGTCCTTGTGGCTCAGAAGAGCCCCTCACACTGCGTGCCCCATGGGCACCCCATCCCTGACCACCCCGATAGAAGTGAAGAACTGCAAAAAAACATTTAGTGCTGCTGTTATACCCCAGTTTCCTGGGAAAATTAGGTCTTCACCCCTGATTGCAAGGTGAACTGGATGCTGCGTGCCCCACCAGCAAACCCACCAATGCCCAGTGTCGGGCTGACGACAGGCCCTGTCACACAGCTGTTCCCCAAAACGCAGCCAGCCTTCTTGTGGGGTACCAACAGAGTGGGGGGCATCAGACATCTCCTGTCCATCACAGCATGCCCCTCCTCTGCTGAGGGTGACATTTCCACACCCACACCCGCCAAGGGGAGCACTGGGGTCAGCACACAGCGATGGATGTGAATTATTTGTGAATATTGCACTTTTCCCGTCTGCGGTGTGCCCTGGAGCCCCCTCCCAGCCCTGGGTGTTTGCTCTCGACCCCTAGATGAAAGATTTGACTTAAAAGCTTTACTCTCCCCATAACCAAGCAAAGCCAGAACACGACAAAACCTTCACCAGCACAGAGGTGGAGGAGATGAGGTGAGCCCCGAGAGATACGGTGAGCAGGCGAGGGGCTGGAAAGGAGCAGTGCCATGGCACAGACCCACCCACACCTGGCCGTGGGTCCACGTACTGGCACAAGGCACCCAAAGCAGAGCCAGCAAAGAGGACACAGTGCAAGACACCAAACCACCACCCACAGTGGCAGCTGCAGGGACACTGCCCTGCACAGCCTTCTCCTCCCAGAAGCAGGTCAAACATCAGAAATAACCCCAAGCTTTGCTCATCCTCCACCACAGATGGGAACACAGTCTGTCAGCACTCCTTTCCCACTACTGCCAGCAGCCTTTGCCCATCCCCAGGGAGACAAGGTTGCAGAAGGATGAGGGGATAACAGCTCCCCGAAGGAAGCCACCACGCTGACAGCATTTGGGAGATGCTGCATTGGCAGGAGAGGAATTTGGCTCAGACAGGGGCTTGCAGAGGGGTGGCTTTCATACCACTAGGCAAAGACATCCCATAGAGGATGCATTTGCTCTCACCGTAAAAAAAAAGAAAAAAAAGAAATGAATCCAGCAGAAAGGCATGGAAACTCTAGGAAACTCTCCAGGGAGGAAGCTGGGCTCACTGAGAAGAAGGAAATCAGCAGGACAGTGGGGACTATCCACCCCAGGCATGCACCAGCCACAATGCAAGAAGCAAGAGGAGCACAGGGAGAAGCACCAGAGAGCTGCCTCCTACCACGAGCTGGGGTGAAGGATCCCACTAGGAGGGAGTTAAAAAGTAAAATTAAAATATTATGGGGTTTTCATGAGTAATTTGACATTCAGTAACTGCCTGCAAAGGCAGCCGGAGCCTGCCGGGCCAGCTCAGGCACTGTAAACAAGGTGATGTGTTTGTGTGGCATGGAGGCAGCATGTGGTGACCCCCGGGGACGCCCCGTCCTGTGCAGGGAGAGGCTCCCAGCCAAAGGTGACCAGCTTGGACCCTTGCGATGGCAGAGCCCATTTGCCCTCCACACACCTTGGTTCCTACCGCTTCTGAAAGTGTTCCGAAAGTTAGGTATGTGCGCTGAAATGCAGAAAACGAATGTCACTGAAAGCGTGGGCTGGGGTTCAGCACACACTCCCCCAGATCAGGGGGGTGCTTGGTACCCACTCCAGGCCCTGCTCAGCCCCTGAGGTGGCTGGAAACAGAGTGGGTACACAGTTTGAGCCAATGCCCATGCCCAGGGATCCCACCACAAGAGAGCCAGGGGTCCCCGGGAGCACCTCGGGCTCCGCTCTCCCCTCACCGCAGGGCTGGGTGAGGAGGCAGCTCCACACTCTCCAACCTGAGCTGAGGTTTCCCTGTTGCTGTAAAAATAAAGTGCTGAGGCAGAAAAAAACCAACAACAAAACAAAACAAAAAAAACAACCCACTGGCACAAAAAGGAGCAGTCCCTGTTCCCCACCCTGGCTGAAGGGACAGGGGAAATATGGAAAGGTTGGGATTTAAAATTTAAAGCCATAATCTGCATCCCTGGATTCCTCATCTCTCAAAGCGACTATTTACACAGGCGCTGAGGGGGCTGTTTTGCTGTATCACCTGCCCAAAAAAAGCCCCCAGGGAAGGCACTGCCCCAGCCCAGATCCCACCTCCCCAGTCAGATCCCAGCACAGGACCCTGCTGCAGCTGGAGATGGGTGGCCATGAGGGCAGCCCTGTCCTCTTGCAGATCAAACCCACCACGTTTCCCCAGGAGAAGAGGGTAGACCTTCCCCAGAGGACCAGCAGCGCCTGGTGCCCGTGTGCCCCCAGCACAGCATCCAGGGGGGCGTGGTGGGCCAGGGGGAGCATCACTGCACCATGATACTGGTGCCGTTCACAACGGTGGCAGCAGGCGCTATCAGCTCCACCAGTGCCTCGTACGTTCCCACCACAAAACCCACAAAGCCAAAGAGGCTGATGATGACGTCCTTGGCGATGACGAGGGGGTGCATGCCTTCTGTATAGTAGGTGGCGATCTCCAGCAGCGGGGGGAAGATGAGAGCCAGGGCGCTGCTGCTGATAGAGCCCACCAGCGAGATGACGAGGTCCAGGCGGGGGATGAGTATGGCCAGAACGCCTGGAGGAAGACCACACACATTAGTGCTGCCAGTACTCAGACAGCAGAGGACACACACACACACCCCCCGCCCCAGTCCCGTAAGTTAAAACAAGCCAAAACCCACTGCAGCAATGACATCTCATTCAATCTGCCCTCTTCCTTGACACGAGAGCTTTGAAGACGTGGCCGTGTGTCTTCCAGCAACTTCTCCCCAACAAGCAATTAAGTTGTTGCATCGAAATAATGAACATGCACAACAAACCCTTTCTGTCACCCTGGGCACCAGCACAGCGAGTCCCAGGGCTGAGCAGAACCAATGCCCCAGCAAACCGATGCCACTGGCAGAGGAGTGGCTGTTGGCACCCCCCAGTCTCCCTTTCCAGAGCCAGCCCTCCTGCTCCCCACACCTGGGGAGCTGTAAAGCCTCAGAAACCCCATAAAAGAAAGAGGCAGGAGGAAAAAGCCATCTGCCCCCCACCCTGAATAAATCCATGCGGTTTGCAATGCGTTTAGAGCCGCTCCAGCAGTGGAGCGCCCGCAGCACAGCCCCAGGGAGAACATTTGTTAGATAAAAACTGCAGCCAAGGAAAATCCCCCTGGGAGGCTTCTGACAGCTCCCACTTTGCAGTTGCAAACTCCAGCATATTCCCGCTCCCCTTCCTCGGGGGGCAAGAAGAATGGAGGGATGGTGCCTTCTCCTCCAAGCAGCCCAGTCTCTGAGGCATCACAGTGTCAGCATTTGGGGAGCAGATTTAAAATAAAATCTTATCAAGGTGACTTGGCAGGCTCACACCGAGGAAGCTCCCCATCCACAGCAACCTCGGCACTCAAGAGCATTGCTGCTGCTTTTTGGGTAAAAAAACGCCTGAGGAAAAGGCAGCCAGAGTTTGCATGACAGAAGAGTACCCTCTGCAAGCAAAGCAGACTTCAGTGCTTAATCAAAGTGACCAAGAGGAATAAATTGTCTTATTGCTTTGAAAGCTCTGCTTAGAAATAGGAGACACTAGAGCCATGGTGGCTACAGCTTTGGTGGAGAAGGGATGTCTCAGGGCTCCTTACCAGAGGCATTTGTTCACTCTCTGGCCATCAGCTACAGGCAGGAAAGGCTGCTGGAACCTCCCTGAGCCAAAGATCACCCACAGAACTGCAGGAGATGTAAAGCTTGGGAGACAGTGGGCAAAGTGTGCAGGAGATGCTCCTGCACATCACCACCACTCTAGCCCGGCTGTCATCTGGATAAGCCTAGAGATGGACCATTCCTCCACCATGGGGAATAGCAGCAAAGGCCTCGCTGAGCTGACCTAAAGGAAGTTTATACCAGTGCTCAGCCCTGCACAGGGCCAAAGAAACCCTCTGCTGCAAAGGGAGTCTCCACTGCAAAGGAGCATCCTCACTCCAGCAACGTGAGGAGAGCAGAGCAGCCGACCACCAACAGCATCCTCAGCCCACCCCACACTGCTCTTTGGACTCAAAGTAAACAACGTTATTAACCTCCGCTCTAAAACAAGCAGAACTGAAGCACCAGCTGCAGCCCTCAGCCTCCAGGGCCAACAGTTGTGCTTTCTGCAGGTATTAATTCAAAGGGTTTTAAAATGTGCTGGTTTTGAAGTCTAAGCTTAAAAGACACCCATACACCAAATTGCATCCTCTCTTTGGAAGACAAAGTCCGATGCAGGCTTGTTCTGTGGCCACAAAATCATCTGATGAATATTCATGCAAACCCCCTAATTTCTTTCATCCTCGCCAACAGCCACAGCAATTTCTTACATGGAAGGGTAAGGGGGGGAGGTACAAAGGAACCATCCATTCCACCGACACTGCTGCTGCCTCCCTACCTCCAAATAGGAGGGTAAAGACACTGCCAGTACCCTAAAGCCACCTCATCACTCCAAGCCTTCGCTTCCCTGGCCAGGCACACCCCAACAGTCTCCAGAAGAGGTTCCCATGCCACAGGAAAGCTCTGAGCTCAAACACCAGCACTAGGGTGGCCAGAACACAGGGTGCAGCATGGCAGAATTTCACCCTTGCACCAGCTGCAGCAATTAAGGCAGAAAATCTTTCAGAACTCAGCACAGAGGAGATGGGGCTTTGTCCACCTCTGTTAATGCAGCATTTCTGTCCCACCATTAGCAACAGCCCAGAAACCAGCAGCACCCTCCTCTCAGCCAGCCCCATTGCCCTCCAGTTAGCACCATGCTCCTCTCAAGCCCAAACCAAAGCCAGTTGGGACACCAGGCCAGGTCCCTGACGCTCAACTTTGCTGAAGCAGCAGCATCAAGCCATGGAGAAAAGCTCTTTTTCAGCATATGATGCCTGGGAGCTCAGTCAAGCATCTCAGCTGTGCTGACAACAGCAAGGACCTAGGTCTTCGGGAATCAAAGCCAGCCAAAATCAGATACTCCTGTAACTGATTTGCTCCACACCTCTCCTGAAGGTCCACCAGGCTCAACTCCAGCAGCCTGTTCCCTCAGAGTCTCACTGCAGGCACCAAACACTATCAAGGGCAAGGGTATGGGTTGTGTACCATTGTCAGTTGTCTTCTGCTGTGCTACACACTGCAATGAATGTGTGTGTACAAGAACACCCATTTCCTCATGGTAAGTGACCCCTCTGCAGCCACATCCCTGTTACACAGGCGTGAGAGCCTGGATCCACACATCAACAGCACATGAGGGGACTCCCCACTGAAAGGGTTTTTGTAGCAAGGCCAGAATCAGCAAACCAAGGGGTGAAGGATCTCAGCATCCCCATCCCATGGTAGGAAGGGGGTGTCACATCCTCATCAGTGAACTTGGACAAGCTGCTTTCTACTCACAGGTCACGCTGACCAGGGCCACCCTGAGGAGAAGGTTGACCACCCAGCCCCAGCGCTCTGACACCCGGGCGACGAGGGGAGGGATGATGATCTCGGCGGGCACGTAGAACTGCACAGCGTATGTGAAGAAAATCCCAAAGGAGAAGAGCAGCTTGACAGCTTGGTAGAGCCTGCAAACGAGAAAGAAGAGACCCAGTGAGGCACACTCTCGCTCCAGCACCCTCGGGGAAAGTTAGGGGAGATGCATTCAATCCACCGAGATGTTTCTTGCACAAGAGGAGACAGCGCAACCTCCTCGCAGGGGCAACCCACACCTAATCAGAAGCTTCAGCCCTGGTTTTGCGTAAGGCCAGGAGCTGGGCCAGCAGCCTCTCAAGTGCCACTTCCCCTTGGGAAACCTCGTGGGCACAGATAGTGAGAGTTACTTGG
>VZRU01011078.1:135078-147078 GCA_013398155.1 Pedionomus torquatus
AAAAGTAAAGTACTTCCCTGCTTCTAAACTCATTCAAGGGGTCAGGAAAGCTGAGGTGTCCTTGCCCAAGGAACCAGGAGCCTGGCTTGCTCCCGGACAAGCTGAGGCACCTACCTACAGTTCTAGATGCTCTCCTGTTCAGCACTGCCCTTGGCTGCACAATAACGAGTCCTCCAGGTACCTCGCTCCCTCAGAGGGATACACGCTCTGTACCACCCTCTCCACTCAACCAGGCTGGACTCTGCCAGGTCTACGGTGACACAAGCTGGTCCTCTTCATGATCACTCCACAACAACACCCAAATACCCAGTAGCACTGGTAGTCCCAGGAGCCTGCAATCCCAGCTTCTGGCCAGTGACCCAGAATGAAGCTGCATTTCTCACCTATCCAGAGGTTCATCTCTGTGACCTTCACTAACAAAACCCAGCCTCTGAGCTGCAGGAAGGAAAAAAAAATACCTTCCTTTTCTCCCATTTATAACCAGCTGGATTTTATTTTCCATCTTAAAATAAGAGATGAAGAATACTTTCAAAGAGTCTTATCAGCTGCAGGCGTGAATATTTCCCAGATTTCCATCACCGCCTGGTTTCTGGGAAGAGGACAGCACTGCTGGGATAAGTCTGGGCTTAAAAAGCAAAGATGATGCAAATGTCACCACCACCACCTGCAACTCAGCCTCCTCAATAAACAAAAAAAAAAAGAGCAGCTATTTTTGGAATGCTGCATAATGCACGTTTTGGGGGAAGGTAGTTAAAAGAGCGGTTTGGGCTCTGCAGAAGGAAGGCAGAGTGCAGACAGGCTGCAAACAGGCTCACCCCAGGTCAGATCTAACCACATCCCAGATCCTACAGCGCTGTGGCAGCGGGGCAAGCACAGCTGCAGGAAAGAGCCTGTCACAGGTGGCCAAAAAGTCACCTCCCAACCCCTCAGCTGCATCTTGAGTATTGTGTCCAGTCCTGGGACTCCCAGACATTGATTTGCCTGAGGAGTAGAAGCTACTGAGATAGTTGGGGCTGGAGCACATGACATACAAGGAGAGCTTGTGAGATGTGGCCTTGTTTGAAATGAAGAGAAGGTTAATGGGGATGTTAATATTTCTTCAGCAACCTAATGGAAGGGCATGGAGAAGACAGAGACAGGCTCTTCTCAGAGTTTCAAAGCAGACGCAAAAGGGGCAACAGGGCAGAGCTGCATCCCAAAAGGGTAGTTAAGCACAAGATCAAGGGCCTGGAGAGGTGGGGAACCTCTCTCCTTATTGATAGCCAAAATGTAAGTTGGCCCTGCTTTGAGCAGGTGAGTGAACCTGATGATCTCATGATGCCCTTCTCCAACTTAAGATACCATGCAATTCCATTGACAAACTAAAGACAAAGCTATCACAGAGTCCAGAGTGCGCCCATTCAGCCACACATGACTTGAGTGCATAGCAGCCCTGAGCCACCTACCCCACGGCCTGCATATCTTATCATTGTATTTCCAGTTAAATGATGCTGTAAAGCCATAATGTCCTTCAAGACAGAACATGATTAAGAGACGTTTCTAAAAAAAGGTATAGAAGAAGGTTTGGTACCACCCCTGTTCAGGTCAAGAAACAGAATAACAAGCTCAAAGGGCATTTTAGGTATCAAGAAGAGGAAGTGTCCAAGCACTGCCGTTGACCCACAGAAAACACAGACCACGCAGGACTCTGCTCTGCCAACCACAAGAATGACCTGCTTGGCCCAGAGGACCAAGCCAGGCCATCACAACAAGCTGCAAGAAACTGCACACCCTCCTTTGACTGTAAGCTCTGTCATTACCCACCTCCAACCAGTGATACTGCCATGGTTTCAGCTGGGATGGACCATGACACATACGCAACCAAACATCTTCCCCCTCACGACAGCATTTCTTCACTCTGAAGATGAAGCAACCTTTCCGAGGATGCAAGGAGGGATTTCTGCATAACAGTGTGGTATTTCGGAGGCTGTGGTTAGATATGGGCACTAGGAACTGGCACACTCCTCATTTGAGGAAGCTGCAGTTACAGAGAAACAAGGCTGGAAAAGTCCTCAGTCATTCTGCAACTCAACGATCCCTGACCCATCCATCAAATCTGTTCTAGAGACCTCCAGGTGATGGCAACAGCCAAGGAAGGATGGAGCATCTCCACCAGAATACTCGGGTCGTCTCCCATGCTGCAGACAAAGTCCATGACTCCTCACCCACAGTCCTTATGATCAGCTACTACAGCCCAACACTTTTTACTGCTGGGGAGAAAACCTGTAGGCAAATCAGGATAGGCAAAACGCTCATTTCAAGAGCAGGTCTTCACTCATAACCTACAGTTTAATCCACGGGAATACAGCGGTCAAGGTTTTAGCCCAAGTATCCCAGCCCTTACCATTAGATAACCCATTCCCAAGTCCAGTATTTACAGCCTTGATCAAATGTTCTGCCAAGAAGAAATATGCACAAACACCAAAGTGCTTTGCTTGGTGAGTCACAAGGACCACAGCATGTCTTTCTTCCCCAGGGATAGCCTGTCACATGCCCGGGCTTCCCCAGACACTGCTTCCAAAGGGCTTTTCTCTTCTCCTTATCTGAAAAACCCTACCGTTCTTTTTCAGAAAAGTATTTTGACAGAAAGCACGGACAATCCTAGAAACTTGCACCTGAAAAAGGATCTTTCTGTAGCCTAGTCAGTCACGGAAATCCCATTACCTTCTTCTAAGGGAATGTCATCATTTAGAGCAAAAGAAGCTGAGATTTCCTGCAGAAAACCTTGTTCCAGGATAGTGGCATAAGCTGCTGCCCTGAAGAGCCCAGGACCCAGATCTCACCTACTTCCCACCTTCAGGAGTAGCAACATCATTTCATCCCCTCTACACCACACTTCTGCTTGCTGAGCAGATGGGATTCACACCTACTGTGCTTGGCGGGGTGGGATTCAGACCTCACTACAACACAGACATGTTTCTCCACCAGCCCCATCCCTCTTCCCTGAGAGCAGGGCCCTGGCAGAGATTCCAGCCCCTGCAGGGGACAAGACCAGGCTCTTGGCAGGAGCAGGACCTTCTGCCCCACCAACACCAGCGTCCAGCAGTTCAGTCACTGCACAAATCCAGCATGAATGAAAGTCCATGCCGCCAAATGGCATAATAAAATAATATTAAATTGAATAATTAAAGCAAAACCAGGCTCTAAGTTTAGAGGAGGGAGGGTGTGGGTAAAATCCCTGCTTTCTCCAAAGCCCCAGCTGCACAGCATTAGAAGTTAGCATGTAGAAACCCAGCAAGTGACTTAAAATTTGAGTCTTACCCAAAATCCACTTTGTCAGTGGGGAAGAGGCAGCAAGTCCAACTGCACGGTGCTGGACACCTAGGGTGGGGTGGAAGAGAGGCAGGCACCCCCAGCTCCAACTCTCACTCCAGTCTCACAGCACTTCAAGCCAGCACAGACTTCAAAGTGAAACTGCTGAACTCCAGAGTGCTCTTAGGCAAACCTGGAGAAACTGTGTTGCCACAGGACAACTTTCTAAGAAGCCTCATGGCATCAAAGCCAGCCCTCAGCCCCACCGCCACATCATGGTGCAGGAGATGCTGCCTTGCAACTGGTCCCGCCACACACACCCCCCAAAGCAGCACAAGAAGCAACAGAGATGGGCTTTTCCATTACTTTCTCAATCCCAAGCAGAGCAAGCTGGAAAATGCATTGGCTCCCAGTTTTGTATGCTCCACATTTCTTGTCCCAAAGGCAAGAGAAACCACTTGCATTTCTCCTCTGGGGTGAATATAGAGCCATGACAATGAGCAACCACACACCCCAGGGACAGACCAACATGTCACTTGGCCAACTGCTGCAACAGCCACCAGCCCCAGCAAGGCGTGAAATAATCCCTACGGGTAAGCAGGTATAAAAAGTCAGGCCACATGTATTTCCACAGGGCTCCAGCCAGCAACCAGAGCACCTCAGGAGGCCTTGCCAGATCCTGGAGGAGGACAGACAGGTTTGGGGATCTGCAGAGCTTAGCCCCCATGGAAAGGAAGGGGTATCCTAACACCAGTGCTCACAGACAAAGTGTTGCCTCAAGCTAAGCCACAGCCAGACACAACACAGAGGCCAGGAGTGGGAGTTTGAGCTCCAGGGCTGCAAACAAGGAACACAGCCCACACGCAGAGACGTCACATCTCGCCCCCTCTGGGAGCTCCCAGCTTCAGGTTTAGTTTTCTGTGTGCTTCACCTGGGGAAGGGATGCGCTTTTTGCACTGTTCAACGACTTTCTGATATGGCCACACGGGGATTGTGTTTAATGTCTGCCAGCCAGCGCACTGCTTAGGCCCCCAAAAGACACCACAAGGCCCCAAGAAAAAAGCAGGAGCTGCATCTACCCCGGCAGGGACCACCAGGGACCCCAAGAAAGCAGCCTGAGCTGCGCAGTCAAGACCAGGCAGATGTTGAGGCAAAGAACCTCATCACCCCATACATCAGACAACCCTTGACAAGCTCCTTTGGACAGTTTGGCTATAGCACAGTTGATCCTTCCTCACGCTCCCTCAGATGAGTTCTCCTAAGGAGCCATGTCCCGCACTGCCCCCTCTCCTCTCCCACCTCCCTGGCTGGGACCCTTCTCCCTCACCCCCAAGACTCACCAGCAGTTGGGCAGGTTGAGTGTTATGCTGGCCTGAATGTCCGCCCCGAAGCGCAGGTACCCCAGGACACTCAGGCTGATGTACAAGATGGTGACAATGCTCATCCCCACGTAGAGGATGACTGGGAACTGCTGGGGTTTCTTCATCTTGTTTTCCAGAGGCAGCACCTGGGAGAGGAGGAAGAGGATGACGAGGATGACAACAGAGCAGCAGGTTGCCTCATTCCTCTATACCTCTCAGCCCCAGAAAGCAGGAGTGGCAGCCCCATGGCTAAGCACAGCCCCCTACACCAGAGGACTGAACAGTCACATATGCAGCCCAGAGAACTCAGCTGAAAAAGCCACCGGAGATCCAATTTCTGTGCTCCCATTTGAGACCTTCACACTCGGCATGGCAAGTCCACAGGAGGGTCATTCCTGTCTTTGCCTTAACGAAGGGACTTGCTCCCTCCCCTTGGCAGGATCTGTGCCCATTGCTGCCTGTCATCTTGGGGCAATGCCACCTACCCCGTATACCTTGGTTGTATTACACTCTGCACCCCAAAACGGCACAGCCGTACCCACCGGGACAGGCCCATCATGGTTTTTTTTCCCATCTCTTTTTTCCCAACAGACCTTGGAAAGACCAAGACACTTTCTCCTCTCCTATCAGATTTGTCCAGATAAGACTTGTACCAGGCATGACAATAAAAGAAAATGAAGGACAGAGGTGTGTCCTTCACCTCTACACTACTAGCACTAGGACTTCAGCAAACATTTTTATAGGAGTGCTTGAGTGGTGGGAATTTCAAGACAAGACACAGCGGCAGAGCTGGTGAGGAGGCAGGACCAGAAAAAGCTTTCATTTGCTTCTCCACCTCCAGGTCAAGCAAGGAGGAGAGCATTTGTGCCTTACTGCCAGCAAAAGGCCTCCATGCAGCATTCAGTAAACACTCCTATAATGGATTTGGCCCTCTCTACCCCCATGTTTACAGAGCCAGCTTATATTAAGAGATGAAAACATTTTTTCCTTCTTTGAAGGGAGCTCCCGGAAACAACCCACAACATTTTAGGGAGCCATTAAGCTCTCCACCCACCCACTACCCACCCAGCTTTTTTTCCACAGACACAGCTGGTCTATTTACAGCATCTTGTATGAGAGGCACATGCAAACCCAGCCTCACAGCAGGCTGGGGCCACGCGGCTGCCAACGGGAGATCTCAGTGCAGGGCTAGAAGGAATGGATCACTTTTTTTTTTTGGTATCATACTTTTTGGCCCCAGCTCTAAGGCAGCTTCAGGATCCATCCTGGCAACAAGACTCTGGATGATTCCTCAACCGCAGGTCAGCCAGAGGGAGCCAAAGGCAGCTTCCAGTGCCATTCCCAGCAGAGCCCAATTCTGCTGGCAGATACAGCCACCTTCAAAGCAGCAACCAACCTTCTGAGGTTTGGAGCGTGTGCTTCTTCAGCCTCAGATGGAAGCAACAGGGTTTGACCCAGGAGACAGCCCCTGGAGGCTAAAGCTAACAGCATCACGCAGAACTCAGGCAACCGTCAAGAAAAGTTCATCTGCAAACACTGCTGCCATGCAGAGCAGGTGCTGCAGCAAGCCCCAGCATGGCCTGAGCCTCCTGTGCAGGCAGCCCTGCTGCCACCCGCCAACTTACCACCCCGATGCCTTCGAAAGCGAAGATCGCAGTGCCAAAAAACAGAGGGTAGGTCTTCCAGGCTGCTGCTAGAGGCAGCCTGCTGGGATCAGGAATGTCCTGGAAAAAAGCCCACGCAGAGTTCAGAGGCAGGGAGGATGGGGAGGACCTGGCCCACTCCCATCACTCCCCCTCACAGCCCCACACTGCAGGGGAAAGCCCTGCGGAGCAGAGGATAACCACCATGCCCATGGGAGCAAGCAGCACCCCGTGGTGTGCAAACATCCCATTGCCAAACTCCTCCTGCCCATCAAAGCACGGGACATCAGAGAAGTAAGGGAGGGCAGCTGTAGACACCTACCCTGACGATGTACTGGTAGATCATTATGAGGCTGATGAGCATGGCCACATTGGCGAGCATGGAGAAGATGGACAGGACCTTGAGATTCTGGATGAATGTGAGGAGAACCACGAAAGGCAGCAAAGAAAGCATGTATAGCCGGGAGTCCATGGTGGGGGTCATCACCACTGTTCTGTTCGCGGCACAGTCATTGGTGGTCCCGTTTGCTGCAGATATGACCTGGGGAAGCAGAGGAAGGCTTGATGAAGCCCGTCATGCAGGTCTAACAGCTGTGGATCTCGGCACCACTACACCATGAACTCACTTTCAAACACAGCTAGACACTTAAAATCAAAGCAACACAGGGGTTTTTTGGGTACTTTTGAAGCAAATCCCTGTTACCTAACCAGGATCAGAGGTGGGACAGCTACAGCACCTGAGCTGAGACAGCAAAACCTGACCGAGCCCAGGCACGTGAACCCAGCAGCCGAGCACACTGAGGCCAGAGGTTGTCTAGCACTGCTCACGTGCCCAGCCGAGAGGAGAGGAAAGAGGCATTAAGTGCTATTTAATCAATGATCCTTTTCCTCTTGCTACATCACGTTGTACTCAACATCACACCCCCCTTTCTGTCACCCAGTGTCCCTGTTCTCAAGCATCTGGAAGCTACTCCTGGCCCCTAGCTTCATTGCCTTTACAGGAAATCATCCTTTCCTTGGGGTCTTTCATCCCAAAAGCACTACAGGGCATGTGGTCACCTCCAGAGTTAGGTCTCCCCCAGGAACCAAGTGGCTGAGCCATCCCTTCCAGGAGCATGGGCACACTGCAGATCACCAATACAGCCACAAGCAAGTTGGTTTGGGTACCAGGTACTGTCTCACCACTGCAGCAAAGGGCTAATTTAACCTGCTCCAGAGCAATTCCTGCCTCAAAGGAGGGGCTAAAAGAGCTCCTGCACAAATCAGCCTCCTCCACAGGATGTGTAGAACCACACACCCACGAGGCAGTGTTCCTCTAGGCCCCAGCCTGCCCTGCCTCTCTGCAGTTTGCTCCAAAGCCATTTTCCAAACCAAAGCTCTGCCCTGTACAGCATCATCTCAATCTGAGGTACCATCTGCACCCATCTAACTTACCCATCTTACTCCCCATCTATCACATTATTCCCCCCTGCAAAAAGTAACAAGCAACAGTCCCCTCTCCCCACCCAAAAAAAAATTCAAAACAAACTTGTTATTCCTTGTTATTCCCTATTTCTCACAATGCTGGGGCCAGTCAAGCCAGTTCAGGGTTTCTGTTTATTTCCTCCCAACATCTGGCAGACATCAACTCTTTTCCTAAAGATGTAATTAAGCTCCAGGACCACAGGATGAGGCAAGAAACCAGAATGCAAACAGGTCCAAGAAAGTGAGAAGGGACGTTCACAGCAGGCCCCAGTACCCATTTCATATTACCATCTACACAGACTATCCATAAATCAATTAACTGAAGTGGGTGGGACATCCAAAGCACAGTCCTGCTTTCATTGTGTTCCTGCTTTCGATAACCAGAAAGAGTCCTTGCTTCCCCTGGGCGACAGGGATGTCTCCAGCACCTTTACACATGCAGTAAACTCACAGGGACTCTCAAATCTGCCCTATTTGAACAGGAAAACTGATCCTCCAAAATAGCTGGGTGGACAAACAGTACCATCCTGAGTGGCATCAGGAAAGCAGACCTTTAGTGGAGAACAGGGACGTGACACAGGAGCTAAGAAGAACCCAAGCACCTCCACACCCCTTCTCACCATCCCCTCATTCACGAAGGGAGAAGTAAGCCTAACCTGTTTCAGATTGTCAGCCAGAAAGACAAAGTACACGCAGCAGAAACCCAGCTGAGTGATGATCAGGAAGAGTCCCACCACACGCCTAGAAGAGGAAAGAAAGACCATTTGTTAGCCAGGCCATGGAGAAATAAGAACCCACTTGGGCTGCTTGCGGGATGCACTCTAACACTGCAGTGATGTTGCTCTCCCCAGGGGCTGAAACGTGCAGGCCAGAGCATACCCAGGTTGCTTCGCCTTGATGCTCAGGGAAGATGACTGTGTCTCCATCTAACCTCACAGACCTCAGGCTCTCTGATCTCCCCCTCTCATTCCCTCCAGAGGGTCAGGACCAAGCTCAGGGGGAAAGTTTAGCATCATCAGTCTGCTGCAAAATTGACGCAGATGGAGAAAACGCTCCCCAGAAACAGGAACAGGTGGATGTTCCCAGTATCTGATGTGCAATATCTGCAATGTTGGGACATGCACAGGGCTGACAGCACCCATTAGACACGATCAGTGTCTAACAGGATGGGGCAGCACTGCAGGACGTGTTTTTATTCCTTTGTTATGCTGCAGAGACTTATTCCCGCACCCTCTTCAGTGTTGATAGGGGTGGACTAGGTCAAAAAAACTTAATGTTACCCCCTGGGGGATATTGAGCACTCAGGGCAGGTGAGCCATATATTTTATGTCACTTATGGTCATCTGCCAACACAGCTCAGAGACAAGCCAACTCTTCTGGAGCACATGCTGAGCTTAAAGAGGAGTCCTTTGCCTGGAGGTGGGGGAGCAGGTACCTTCCCCAGACAGCGTGTGTCCGCAGCCACATGCTGGGGGTCGACTCCAGCCCATACACCACGGTACCCCCGTAATCCAGAAACTGCTTCTGGAACCTGTCGAGGGAAGAGAAAGAGAAGGGATGTCATATCAGCCCCATCTGATGGTTCCCAAGGACAACAATGACATTAATGCAGAAAACAGTTCCTGTGAAGAAGCCCAGCAGTAGTTCCTGACTGAGACTTTGACACGGGTAACTTGCTGCTGGGAGGCTTCAGAAAAATCACAGGGCTTGTTGGGGAAAAGCTGTAGGAGCAGCAGTGCCGAGAAGGGAGGTTGCTCCTTACCTGTAGCAGAAGTGATGGGCGCATTTCACCAGGATGCCCATGCAGTGCACGGCCACGATTCCCATCACCACCAGGCTCAGAGGACCCAGCTGCAGGGGAAGAGAGGGGGAAGGCTGCACTCTGATGGCCAAAGGCAGAGCTGCAGGATGGATTGTACTTCCAGACAAAAACCCACGGGCTCAGTGAGCTGAAACACTGCTGAAGGCTGAACTGGAGCTCAAGTGCTGCTCCCAGGAACCTGCCCTCGAGGACCCAGTAACCCCAATGAGAGCCACAAGCTTGGCAGGAATGATGTAAAAAAAGCAAGCTGGGGCAGTTTGGACACAGCAAAGTGCTTCCAGGATTGTTTTTCAAACTATCTTGCAGATCACTATCATACAGGTGACAAAGAGGTCATGGTCCAGACAAAGGAAGGAAGTTTCCTTCTTTAATTCATTTTATTTCTCAGTCTCAGCAACAAGAACGCTACACTGCTGGGAAAGGAAACCCAGAGCAGAGCAGCAAGACGACCCCACCTCTCCCAGGAGCAGCAGTTGCTGGGGCACGATACAGACAGGACAGAAGTGTGAGGGAAATGTGACAGCAGCCAGGGGCTGCTGTCTGACCTCCAAGCACGATCCCAGCCCTCACGTAACAAAGCTGAATCACACTCACTGATCTTGATATGGCCAGAGCTGCGAGGCTAGGCCAGCCCATTTAAAACCCCACCGAGGGAATCATGCCACCATCTGCCAGCTTTAACCGCTCACCTCTAGGGTTCATTTTGGGAGCGCTGTGCTCATCGGACCCTCAGAAGGCACGGAGCCCGCTTAGCATGGATCAGCTGGGACAAAGCAAAGGGGAGGTCATGCTGAACCCGCCACCCACAGGATTAGGGTGAGGAGATGTCACTGGAGAGCAGCATGGAGAGTTTTGGGAGAAAGAGGCTAATACAACAGGGGCAGGGAGGTCACACCTAGCTGCGTGGAGAGACAGGGACCCAGCACCCTGCCTGACCCCAGCAGAGGAAACCACAGTCCCAGGTCACACACTGAGCTCCTCAAGACCCCCAGCACAAGGCAGAAGCGGCAAGGACAGTCTCAGCAGCAAAGTGAACCACTGAGCCCAGGCTGCAAAAGCTCCTAAGACAGAGCACCAAGAGGCATCATTGCGCCCCAAGGCTGCTCTGCCCCATGGGCAGCAGCAGGGGGAGAGCCACCTTACCAGGATGCCGGCATTCTTCACAGCCAGAGGCAGCCCCAGCAGCCCCGTGCCAATATTCCCCTTCAGGAGGTGGATCAGGGTCTGGTACCACCTGAGGAAGAGGAGATACAAAGGTGACTGTCAGCAGATGCCTGCAACCAGACCACGCAGTCTCAGCCCCTGCTCACCCTGCTCAGGGTCCAGGCGCTGATCTGAGCTGCAGTGACAAACACAGAAGTCTGGATCCTGTTCCCTGAACACAACTCAATCTAGTGGGATTGAGGAAAGACTGAAGGCAAAGATTCAACAAACAGATTTTGGGTGGGCACAAGTGATCGGCGCGCAAGTGCAGCTCAGCACCAAGAGGCTGCACAAGTCCCTGAGTTGAAGAGATTGGTCACCCTCAGGCAGAGAAAATTTCTCCCTCCTCTGCCCACCTGGGTGAATAAGGGGCAAGGAAGCCCCCAGAGAACGGCTGCAACATGCCAACATATCCTCTGAAGCTGAACATGCTGTTTGCTCGCCATAATCTCCCAACAAACCAAGCTGGAGTGCGGGAATAACTGGGAAAATCATCAAATGCAGCCCACTGCTGCTGAGTTCAGCTTCACCAGAGAGCAGAGAGAGAGACAGGGAGAAGCTCCTCACTTGGTGCCAGCACCCCATGGAGACAGGACCACAGCTCTGCCCTTACCACCGCACCCAGAAGGGATTCCCCATAACACCATAGCTCCACCATGCCCCAGCAAAGTTGACCAGGCAGCAGGGAGCCACCACTACCTCCTCCACCCTCCCCAGGTGCTGGACCAGCCCAGGAGGGAGGGAAGCATCACTTACGTTGTCCCATTGCTCTCCCCAAAGCGCTGGTAGGACTCAGGGTGGGTGAAGCCATTCATGCCACCAGGTGGGCTCTCCTCCGGCGTGACATCCGTGGAGCTGTAGTCATTGTAGTCCTCGCTGCGGAGGCGCCGGGTGGACATGGTCCCTGTGGAAGGAGCGGCATTAGGAGTGCTCAGCTCAACACCCCCTTTCTCAGGCTCCTTGGGGTCAGCCATCGTGCAGAGAGACCGACTCGTATTGCCAGAGCAAGGTCTCCTCCAGGGCTTTTATACACCAATGCGCTCCTGCCCAAGTAATCAGGGAGCTGGCATGTCCCAAGGTCAAAGGTGCATGGCACATTCCCACCAGATCTTCCCGCAGGCTCAAGCCCCAGCACATTCCTGAGGCACACCCAGGCAGGAACGGGCTCGGGATCCTGTGGGCAGAACCTGGACGTGACCCACTTTGCGCCAGGAGC
>VZRU01011080.1:0-34395 GCA_013398155.1 Pedionomus torquatus
TATATATGTTATCCTATATGATATCCATGATCTTATCTTATACAATATATGGTGTAAGATAAGATCTAAATTTCTGTTTGTTTGCAACAGAGAGACAATTTATTTTTTCCAGCATGGAGTATTAGGCCACAACTGAATAAATAGAAAAAGAAGGCAGTTGTTTTCAAAAGCGAGATTAAAAGAAATAATTTTCTTTCAGTCAAACCAAATGTAAGCTGATAGGAATTCATGGAAAGATCATAGAGTAGAATCATAGAGTAGAATCATAGATACGGAGTAAGCTAATCACCTGGCTTAAATACATGCACTTCTTTGAAGGTTTCATATTGTAAGTTTATACTTTACATGATCTTGTAGTTGAATATGGTTAAATACAACAACTCACCAGTTTGTATTATATAACTGTATATTATTTAGTAATTTCATGGACAAAAATTACTGTGGAGTTGAAACGCAAGTGTTGCATCATGAGGGGAAGTTCCCTTCATAATACCTTATTCTGCAATACTATACTGAAAATTGCTTTAGTAGCAAATAAGATAAAGCATGATTTCTTGTAAATTCTAGATTCATGCGCTAAAGTTAGCTTTCTTTGAGCTAAACAAAATAATGGAGTTAATTTCAATTACGAGCTTCATCTCTTGACCAACAATGAGATTATAGCAACATCTTAGGGGACACATGGAGGAATCTTCCCTCCTGCAGATATTTAGGAGAATGGTGTAAGAAAGAAAAATCCCATATAGAAAATACTTAGGTACTGGACAGTGAGACCAGCATGGTATCTGATGAAGGATGTGTATGCACAGCAGAAACAATTAGTGCCTGGACCTTCACTATGATGCCTCTATCTCTACTCTCCTTTCCTCTCTTTAGGATTTCAGTTTCATGTGGAAGTCTTCTTCTGTCAATTGTATGTGCTCCTCTACAGAGCTACTAATGTATCTGAAACCTTTTCACTAATCCTGCAAATTCAAATACAAATAATCCCATAAGCAGATATTAAAAGTTGAGAAGGCTACCAAAGCTAATGTGTTTTTTTGAGGTTAAGCTAAAATTTAAAAAATACTGTAGCCTGGACATTTGTAGACATAGTGACTAATATTTGCAGATGACATAAATTGGTAGGATGTCTCCATTAAATCAATAGAGAATTGATTACCTGGTTCTCTGCTTACAACTTCTTTATAGCATATGTGATGGGGTTTGCTTCATTTTAGTGATAAGTTGTGGGAAATATGCTGATTAGTTCTGTCCTGGGAAGACTATTTCAGTCTTATTGCAGAATGACTAATGGAGCTTTGAAAATGTTGAGGTAATGTATGTGCATGCTTTGTGTGGAAGTGGGGAAAGTGTGATGCGCGTGAAACCTGAGCACAGAAACAATAAACTTGGAAACCATCTTTCAGTGAAAGCTATTTAGCTCTAGAGCCTCTCCTTTGCATTTTGAGAGGATTTAAAAGAATGCATTATTCATAGTGAAAAAGTAGTTAGGAAGCCAGTTGTTTCTGATGAAAGATGGTAGGCACAAGCTTGCATATTTTTTAGCCATTTTGTTACACGCTACTGCAGAAAAATCTGACTTGAGCATTGAATAGTGTATTGATTATAATCAATCAGACATTTTACATTACTAAGGTATGCCTTACTTAGCAAAAACGATAAAGAGAGTGTATTAATAGATCCTAGATTTTTTGGCATTTATCAGGCCTGCTGAGGTCTTAAATGTAAAGGAAGCTCTATAAATGTGCCACTGTTCAATAACGCAATTTTTAGATTGATTATTAGAGATACAATAGAACATGTTACTATTTTAGATCTTGAGAAGGATTAAAAAATGGAAGGGTTCAAATGATACAATCATCAGATGTTCAGCTGTCAAAACACCATTTTTCCAATTGTTCTGCTTTCGACCAAAAATTGTGATTTGCTTTGGGAAGTATGCTTTGGCGACAATATGAGAGCAGTAAAGGATCATTCCATGCAAGATGCAATTTTAACGGTATGATTAGATCTTTTGATAAAGAGAAAAATATTCATAAGTTGAAAAAGTCATTATTGTAACACTTTTTTTTCTCTTCTGTGTTTTAGAACTAATATTTTTTTTTCCATTGGTATGTGTAATGAGCCATATTTAATATATGCTACTTAGCTTAATCTCTCTCTGAAACTCAGCTTTTCAGTATGAAAGAAAGAGGGCAGGAGGAGAATGAATACATACAAGGGATAAAACCTGAAAATATATGCATGGCACCTGAGCCTCAGCTGTCAGGTAAAGTGTGAGATGGGACTTGGTAGGATTTGTTTTTTCTGTTCACCTTGCAGAGTGAACATATCACATAGTCTTTCTGAGCCTCTTTGTTTTTGTTAGTCAAATTATTTTGCTAGTTGGAACCACATACCTTCTTATTAATGTAAAGTATCTTAATGAAATTGCAATTATAAAAGAGGAGCTGTACAGCAAGAAACAGTGTTAAGACGAGTTCATTACACTTTATTAGGGATTGTCCAAACTGCTGGCAGCTCTGTCAAGACTGATAAATATGGATCTTTGAGATGATATTGTAACATTTCTGAAAACAATCAAAGGACAAAATTTGAAATTTTTATGAAGGTACTTTGCAGAAGCTTTGTGAATGTGTGAATAGGAAAATGTAATGACTAAGCATTTTCTCCCCAAGTTTTATTCAGCTCCATTCAAGTGTGCTTTAGGGGCCAGAGGAAGCTGCACATAGTTAAGGACCTAAGAGTTTGGAGATTCGAAACAGAAGTATCTGCTGGCCTGCTTGTCACTCTTGGAATTTCTTAGATTAGCAGCACTTTGATTTGTGCCAGTGGCTCCCAAAAAGGACATTTATGCAGAAATTATCAAAGTATGTGACTTTTTGGTTGTAATTTTTCAGACTCCTGGCATGTACCATTGGGTAGAGGAGTAAGATATGGTTACAGGCTATAGCTGTCAGTTCTCCCATACTGTTAGGATCGTTAAATGTCTTAAAAGGCAGCTTTTCCTTACCTTTCTTCAATGCTAGAAAAAGGCAAAGTTGTTGCCAGAATGTGGCTGTAGTCAATCTTCTCTGAACATTTCTGAGATTGTAATACCAGCATGTTACACTGAAAGTCTGCCACTGTGAGTTGATTCAGAAATAAATGGTGTGCCAAATGTTGTTTAAATAAAGGAAAAAAATGCTGGATAATAATCTGAGTATGGGATTAATAAAACATTTTCTGGCTGACAGAAAAGTAGTATAAACATTCCCTATTGTTCTCTTAATTTTTAATGAAATAGTGCACAAGAGGTCCTGGTTATGTGTTTCCAATGGTTACTACTTAATTGCCTCACGATGAAGAGACACCTGGCAGAGTAATCTGAGATTTGCGTTTGGTGATTTTATCTGTGAGAGTTCTGTAAACAGTGTCTTTAAAGCTGATTTGCTGGAACTGTCAATTAATCTAAAACTTGAATGCAAACCCCATTCATGTTCCTTAGATGCCATTAGTTTTCACTATGGACAGAGCTAACTTTGCAGTTTATTCTACATTTATTGACTCTCCAGGTCATTCTAATGTTTTTGAACTGTGTCTTCTTCCTTGTTTTTTTCCAATCATTGAAATGGGCATAAAATACTAATTTTGCTCATTAGTGTTGATGATTCATAAATTTTCAGTCTGTAAGATTTCAAAGCAAATATTTCAGCATATGCGTTTTCAACCACTAAAGATACCTTGAAAAAGTATCCCCCAATAGTAGTCAACCTACATTCTATTCTAGATGTTATGCTCACCAAATGTCACTCAAACCAGTAAAAAGAGAAACTATATTGCTGGAAGGTGTGGAATAACTGTAGTTACCACTCATTCTCTCCTTTTTAGCAAAGTCCTTGTAGTTAGCAGTATTCTCTTTAGCATTGGTGAAGAGGAGAAAGAAATATTTTCTTCTGGAATAACACATTAACTAGTTGAAACTTTGAGGAGCTGAGTAATTTAAATTAATAGGCAGTGGTCTCCATGAGGGTGTTATTTTCTTACACATAGGTAATACCTTTTTATTGTTGTGTTAGAATGTGACACAAGAGCAGCTTTGAAATGAATCCAGATCATGCTGGACCTGTGTCTGAAATCACCTCTGGTCAGCCAAAAAAGAAAATCTGCTCTCCCTGTGAAATGATGGATGGATTTGTCTGGTTAGGAAAAGACATAGTGACAGGCAACCAAAATTTTCTTGTGTAGATATTTAATCAAAAATACTAAACAATGTGCTTCATTTTGTCACTGGAAATATTTTGTTATGGGATGATGATTCATCATTGATCTTTGCACTCTGCTGATGGAACAGTCTCTTGGGAGGAAAATATAATCTGTATCTGTCTTATTTGTTTGACAAGCCAAAAAAAAACCCCAAAACCCAGACAACCAAGAAACAGACTTCTGCTTTTATTTCAGTGATTTAAAGTACATTTTCTAACTTTTTATTTGAAGAAGCTGTTTGTAAATCTAGTCTAGAAAAATGCTGGTTTTATAAGCTTCAGAAGCATGTTTCATTTGGAGTGAATGAATTATTCCTTGCCAACAGACAGCTGTGAGTACATAAAATGCTCGAGCTTTTTTGAGGCTTGGCTCAAATGCCAGCATAAAATCAATGATAAAAATCAATGCCTTATATGTGCAGTACTTTACTTAATCATTTAAAAAAATTATTTCTGTGAGACATAGAGGACCAGATCCAGAAGAAATTGTCAGAAATAATTTAGCTTTTAAAGAGTGCTATTGATTTACTCCTGTGCTAGATCTGGTCCACTGCAGAAACTAAATTTAATATAATTGTATTTATAATGTATTTATTTATTAGTACTGAGCATCATTGCATTTTCCACAGCCACAAAAATGGATTATGTTCATGGCAAATTCTTTACATATATAGAATGCGTAGTTGCATCTAACATGCAACAAAATTACACTTGACATTTATAAGCTCAGGATTGAGTTTTCCATTTCATTTTGTGTAATTTATAAAACAAGTTCATTTCTAAAGTTACACCACTGATTACAACTTCTAATTTGCATGAATGATTAGGACACCCTTTGTGCATTGGGGATTATAAATAAAAATTGCAGCAAGTACGATCATCTAGAAAAATGCTTTCTATGTTGATTTGATATAGAATGTTCAGATTTAATAATGTACAATAAATCACTTAATATCGTGCTTTACATGTGTTTTGTAAGCATATTTTAGGAAAGTATAGAACTACTATGAGATAACACTACAGCTTTCTGCTATTGAACAATTGGCAATAAATAGGCGACACTGTTTAGAAATTTTTTCTTAAACTTAATTCCATATATTTTATTCTTACCCATGCATTCTGTTGCAGTACTGGAATTATTAGGTGATGCAAATTCTGTGGATCACAGTGCTGGATGTGGAATTAACTGTGGAGTAAATTCTCTGGTGTAGATGAGGATTCTGACTTCCAGAAATTATAACTATGATGCTATTGACTTCACTTGCAGCTAACAGTGCTCATTATCTCTAAAAAATCAGGAAATAACTCATGTGGAAATTAAAATATGTTACATTTTAAAACTGGTTAGATTAATATTATTGTGAATGCATTTTCTTAGTTCCTGACCTGCATTTATATTCTTTACTTAATACTTCATTAAGGTAATTGTTCTCATTTAATATCAGTCAGCCCAATCCTCATGAAAAATATCCATTAAGCTCAGCAATAATTTTCAGCCAAGTAAAAATAATGCAGACTGAATCTTGTATGACTTTTTTGTGCAACATCCCTTTCTAAGGTAAGTAACCTGGCTATTGTCATCTCTTTAATTGTTATACTGTTTTCTCTGGTTAATAACTAATACTTCCTTTAATTTGCTTTTTAATCTGTGATACCTCATTTATTATAAATTACTATAGCCGGTATTTAATACCTGCACCTATTGTACAGAATATATTAATTAGGTCATAAAGCAGTTTATACCACTGGGTGAGAAAGATGAAGCAAGGTAGTTTATCCTGCATAAAAAAGGGTTACGAATCATGGCCAGCTGATATTTGTGCACAAGTAGTTAACGTGAGTTTCCATACTTGAAATATGAAGTTGTCCTATGGTGGGTTTTGTCACACTCTTGAAACAGATTTTTTAAGTAATACAAGGAAAATTGTGTCTATTCTTCAGCTTGCCAGGCTGATTGATTACATATGAAGACTAATGCCCAGATCAGACATCACAGGTCAAGACATAGACGGGATGACTTTTTTGAGGTCTCTTCTAATTTGCTTTCATGATTCAGTAATTAAATTGACACTAAATTGAATAATGCAATGCATTTTCATGTGACAGATTACAGGCAGCCTGGGTAAAATTCAACAGTATATGACCATGCTTATATTTTTATCTGTTTTATATTTGTCTATTCTGTTCATTTTTCTCTTCTGTCCTTTTAGAATTCCACTATTTTGTAAAAGATTGGAAATGCAAAATGGTAACAGTATTAGTTGTTTTAGCAACAGTTCCATCCAGTATTACACTTAGGAACCTAAGACAACATTAATTAAATTTTGCCATCAAGAAGATGAGCATTTTTCAGCAAGGAAAAAATACTTTCTGATTAAAAGAGCTGAAAACATGTCCTGAAGTTCAGCATTCATGGCAATGTGTAATTCAGTTATGGCTTTGAACACCATTGCAGTATTGCAAACTAAATGAATGTATTTATAACATAAGCAGGCATTTTGTTATTAATTATGTTTAAAGCTTGGAGCATGTAGTTTTCTGTTACATTTGAAATAACAGAACGTGCATCACGAGTGATGTACTTGGTAACATTAAAGTTTGTTTATGGTTATCTTTATAAAATGTATAAAAATCTTCATAAATGTATCTTTATAAATGTATCTTTATAAAATGTACTGCAAATGGAAAATACTCTGTTAAAAATGGAAATTATACAGGGATCTTGGAGTATTGAGGAAGTCGTGTAATACACAGTCATGAGAAAGCACTTTACTTCATACCTGGCATTCATTCACAACAACTATGTTTGACATTATTTGTGTAAAAGGGCATATGGTTATCTTTGCACTCCTTAAAGTGGTTCTCTGTACCAGAAGGCTGCTCAAAAATTCCTTTTACTGCCAGTAGCCTAGGAGTTATTATCACATTCAGAGGCTGCTGGGAAGGCTGAGTCCTGTCCTATTTCCCCTGGCCATTCTCTGTACTAGTTGCGAGGAAGGGAAATTATGTGGCCCCCACTCCGGCAGCTTGGCATCACTGCAGGATGTCTCCGTGCTGTGCTCATCACCCCTGTGTCCTGCTTTCTGCCATTAGCACGCTGTCAAGCAACTGCAGTGCTTCGAAGCCTGTCTGTTGGATGTAGGTGAACATTTATTCACAGTTGTAAAATAAGCCTTGTAGAGACAAGTATTAAACCAGAGAGAGAGCGCAAAATCCTCATTCTGGGGTAGTTAAAGGCAAGGCTTTCATTAACATCTGAGAGTACATGATTTTGTCTTGGCTGCATTGCAATGATCTTCCTGCCTGAAGCCGTTTCTCTTCTACATAGGTTTATACTGGGGTCTGTATGTGTAGAGACAGATGTATTGGCTTATGCAAAACCAAAGTAAGCAAGATCTGCACAAGATTCTTATAAGCACAAGTTTTGGGAATGGCATTATATCTCAAGAACTACTACAATTCTTTCAAAATACATCTTTGTAAAGGGAAAAACCTTTTCCAAATTAGCTGTACTGATCTAATTGTCATTTCCTTTAATGCTGCAAAAACTTATATTGTCTTGCTCAGATCTGTGTTTTCTGAAGCACAGCATTCTTATCATAGTCTTTTAATAACTAGTGCAATGATATAACATTGCATTTCAGTAGTTAAGGAAGACTTGAGTCTGAAGTCTTAGTCAAGTGGAACTACCTTTAGCTTTAAATAGAGATTTGACTGATGAATGAAATAACCTGTATTTGATGAAACTGCACTTCCAAGAGGGGACAGGGCAGATTGCATAGTGGCTTTTTTGCCATAAAGTCAGACATATGAAAGCAAAGGTGACAGATTGAATGGTACAACCAAACACATTATTACCATTATTACCATTGTTTTTCTGGGTTAGAATACAAGTCCAGTAAAGGCAGCAACTGCTTTCACAGAATATGAGATTCCAGTAGTTTTGCTATAATCCCTACTTTAGTAGAGACAATGGGTGGTCTTTTTCCTTGTCACAAACAGGTGAGAAGCCCATGTTTACTAAGACTGGGTGCAAAAGTGATCATCATCTCCAAGGAAGCATGCAGGAGTCAAGTAAATTTGCCAAATATGCTCAAATTAGAGCTGTCATGTGTCATTGAATGAACAGATGGAAATTGTGAAAGAAAACCATAGCCTTCAAGTGTCATTGGGGAAAACAAAATTCAAGTAAAAACAGAAAGTCCATTTAGGAGAAGTAACTGTGTGATAGCCATTGGCATCAGTTTGTCAAAACTGGAGGACTGATCAGACAACTGTTTCAGGTGGATACTGTACATACATATGTGATTTGTGAAAATTAATTTTCTCAGTAAAAGTATTTTATGACTAAGAAAGAATTGCCAGTATTTTTTCATAAGTGACTAAACTGTGGTCTGGAAAAGAAATCCATGCCAGTAGTAGAACATTCCTGTATGTCATATTTCATTTTAATATTAATTAAAATTATTAAAAGTGACAGACACATAATTCCTTTTATTCTTCTGAGTTTTCTGATGCAATTTCTTGCTGTGGGACTGAACAAAAATTTTTAACTGAGTTCACAAGGTACTAGATATCTCTGGTTTTGTATATACTCACGTTAAAAAACATTAAAAACATAAAAAACGTTAAAAAACATGTTTTCATCTCAGTGTTTTCATTACAATCAAATCAAGATTAATATCCAGAAATGAAGATTGTACCAATTACTGAATATTTTTAGATATTAAAATTGGTGTGGAAGTACAGTTATTCACAGGAATTAATTAGAGATCAAAACATGGGACAGTAAAAAGGGATAAAGAGAGTAAGGAATTTTCCAATGAGCAGATGACAGCAGTGTCAAATTGGGAAGTATTGTGCTGCAGGGAGTTTACACCTGGACATTTTATGGAAATGGTCTGGAGATAATTTTTTTTGTTTAATAATTTCACTTATTGATATTGGTAAATGTTGGGAGTGTGCTGGTGAAATTTGCTTATATCAGAATGATATGCTGCTCATAGGCAGAATGGCATCAGTAATACAGAGAAAGAGTGGGATATCATATAGGAGAAGGTGAATAGCTTTTAGGATTGGGGTAGTAGAAAGGCAGCTAAATATTAAGTGAAGGTCACTTATTGACGTCAGTTTCCAGTGATAAGATCCCTTCCAGTCTGATATAATTTTGCTCTTAATTTTGGATAGTCTCTGTTTCATGTGGCCGCTGGTTGATTTTTAACTGTTTTCAAAATCACACCCCTTAGGCACATTTTTTTAAGCACAAATGGAAAATGGTGAAATTATATTTTCAATAAACGTCACATCTAAACAGAATTGCCTTAAATATGAAAAAAGTATTACTCACAGAATTGTGCAACCCCAAAAGCAAAAATACATAATGAAAGCTGAAAAATGTTTCAGCTTTTATAATACCAGCAGCCAACCTAAAAAGAGTTGTATCTCCTAAAACAGATGCTGTCTTGTGATGGAAGATAGATTGGCCTGTGAGCCTGAATAAACCTTGTCTCTAATTAGTATGCAAATCTCACCTGCTCCAGGGTTTTTCCTCTTTCAAAATACATGATCTATTTAGTATTTCTGTGGTTTCTGGTGAATAATCTCACCAAAGAGGTTTCTTTTTTCATACCTGTAATTTTCAAAGCATGCTGTACTGATTCACATCAATATATTCTTCAAAGAACCAAGATGAAAACAGTTATCATTTTTGAAACTCAAAAAAATCCTGAAAAGAAATGCAGATATTTAATTATAAAAAAAAAATGTTCCTTAATCATATTTAGTAAAATTCTATATTGCAACATATGTTTATTATATGTAAAATATATACAAAAAGTACAAAAGAGGACTATAGATGTTGAATATAAATTTGATTAATCTTGTAAACTTTTTACTTGATTAGCAGAATATTTAATAACAGCATGTTAAATAGAATATATAAATGGTTTAAAGTCCAAAATTATACCATTAAAAAAGTGGTGCTTTCAAGAGAAGCAAAATGACATTTTACTCAATGTAATTGACAGAAAATGTGTCAGCATGTTATGAAGTATAGAAGTTTTCTAAATTTCTGTAAAATTTGGAAAAAAAAAATTGGCTTACTCAAACCTGGTTCCTCCTTCCCCTCCCTTTTTGATGATGTGATTCCTTGTGTGTGAGCATGACACATAAGTGAAGACTAGACATCTGGACCTGTTTCAGGATGTGGATCTCGAGGGATATATTCACATCATCCAACTTCACAATTTCTTTTGCAACTCTGATTGCCTTTTGAAGGAAGCAGCCCAGTCAAGATAGGAAAGTTATTCTCCTAAGTTCAAACTGTCAAAATCTTCACAACCTGACTCTCTTTTCATAGAATCATAGTATCATAGAATCATACTTTGCTGTGCAAGTAGCACTTGGACTGAATGCACGTGTATATAAATACTCATATGCACACACATGCCTGATCATAGCCTGTGGTAGCATTTCCTGCATGTTTAGAGGTCTCTCCAAATGCAGTAGATGACAAGACTGTACATTACACCTTAGAGTGTCTATATTTATATACAGTAGTTGTCTGTACTTGCTATCATGAGGCAACAGACTTATCTGGAGTACTATGGGACTGCATTTGATGGAGAAGTCTCTCTTCTATGAATTGCATTAAGTTGTTTAGCTATGCTTGTTCTGTATGTGTAATTCCTCTTTGGTGGCCTTGAAATAATGAAAAAGGAAATCGTGACATCTGTGTTTTATTTTTCAGTTGGACACATCACTTAGATGCAGATCCTGAAAGGTTTTCAAGGCTCCAATTACTTCCAAAGGCATCTTTAAAGGTTTGGGCTTTAATCTTGCTAGCCTTTGATTTCCTGAGCTGTAAGATGAATATGTTACTATGAACATATCTCTGTAGCCCCTTGGCTCTTGGATGAAAGTTCCTGTAAATGTGTAAACCATTTTTTCATTATTTTCTTGTTGGCCACTAAAGGGAATTTTGTATGGAATATAAGCATTTGGAACTACAGGGGCTTGCAATGTTTATCAGAATCAAGAAATTTGCCCTACATATTTATGTAACTATAATGAAACAGAAGCACCAAACATAAATAATGCATGAAAATACTTAAAGTATATTTTCCCTAGGTTTTTTTTGTTGTTGTTGTTATCTGATTGGATGGGCAGCACTGTTGAAGCTCTGCTGAGAAACTGTCTCAGTCTCCCAGGGATGGTGCTTCTTAGCAGAAGGTAACTACCGAAAATTGGTTTAGCATTAGGGGTTCACCTGATTCTAGTTCACCACTCAGAAACAGCAATCTTGTTTGCTAAAGACAATTCACAGAAGTATATTACAGGTGCCGAACTATAAAATTACCTGAGGAGAAAAAGAGTGATAGGTCAAAGAGAAGCTATAAGCCCAATTAGTCAAGAAAGAAAAGGCTCTGCATCACCATTTCCAGAATAATCACTGTGATTTTGATTTGGAGTATAATGCACAAAAGTCGGTGGAACCTTTGTGTTTAGCAACACATAAATGTGAAGGAATCAGTCTGTGCTCTTCATTGTCAGCCAAGGAGATGGCAGGTCCCATGGAACTGTAATACACTGGGCAGAGGAATGGCAGTGGGAAACCATGTCAGGAGCACTGTGCACTACCCCGGGGGTTCCTGCTGATGATCGGTTGCACAAGTCCCTGCTGTGGAAGAGATTTATTTTTTCCATCTCACTGTCTTGCTTCCAACAGGTTAGCTCTGTGCAGCCAGTTTACATTGCTCACCAGAAGACCAAGTAAAATTTAAACTGGAAAGAGCCTATAAGTAGTTAGTTCATTGAGTCTTATTTTAAATACTCAGTTCACTGTCTTCATTTTAATGCATTTTGTAGGCGTGTTCAGTAGCTTTTCAGAGATAACCAGGCCTTTTCAAGTTGGAATTTCAGCTAAGCTTAGATAAAGATTCTTGTCCAACCAACGCCAAAACTGAGATGAGTCCGACCTGGCACTGAACATTGGGTTCAGCATTGAGACTGCAAAAAGTCATGCTGCTAGTAAGTGTTATTATATTCACATAACAAATAGAAAACTTCTCAACTATTCCCTGTCACTAATAATAATGAATTAAAGGTACATATATATAAAAGAATATAAGGAAGTACTTGTGTCAGAGATAAGTAAGCTTCAAGTCAAATAGACATTGTGTATACATCGGTGGAAGGAAGTACCTAAAATTTGGACTCAAATGCTGGTGATTAAATATAAAGGATAATAAATATTATACACGTTTGTAGAAGTATGGTAATGTGTAATCGTTGCTGCACTTCAGTTGAGTTGTCTAAAAATACTGTAAAAAGTGAAAAGTTATCACTGGGGATGAAACTCAGATCTTTCATATAAGGCAGTGTCAGTCATATGTTGTTTAGTGGATACACTGAAATTTATGTGAGAATTATGGGCTAAATACGATCTTTAGAGGGAGAAAGAACTCATTTAGTAAAGTAGGAAAAAGGCCTCAGCTCTGCTGAAAGAGGTGGAAACACCAGATTCAACTCTAAGTGTACAAAATGACTCAAGCCTCCAGATTCATAAGATAGTCTTAAAATATTCATTTCAATATATGACTTTCAAAATTTGATTTCTGGGGGAAAAAATATTTTAAATGAAAGATCTGCTGATATCTGTTAAAAAAAATTTGAGATTTTTTTTTCACAGTTAAGATTAATTTAGGATCTGACCAATAATGAAAACACCCTAAACCTCAACATTTCTGTGATGCTTTTCATCTTTATGTTTCCTTTTTTTAGTTCTGTTTTCCTATTCATCAAATTATTTGCATTATGACAGGCTTTTATACAAAAAACGACTTGCTTATAATTTCAGGTCAGTGCATTGTGGGTTTAAGGAATTCTGAAGGACACCATCCTCCCACCAATGTTGTAGACCACATTTCTACAGACCATCTAGGAATACTTTACAGTAATGAAGTAAAGCTCCTCCTTTGTCATTAAAAGCTAAAGAAAAAAAAAAAAAAAAAACAAGAGCTGCAGTAAATTTACTCCTGACTTGAATACTGAGAAAGCAATATTGGAAAGAATGCAATGAATGACCTTTTCAGCTAATTATCATAAATATATCTTTGGACCTAACAATTGGTTATAATTCTCACTCAGCTGATTAGTATATATTACCTTCAAAGCATTACTGGCTAACAGAAGTGAGATTCTTTTCATTCTGGTTCCTCTATTCCATTCTAGATGTCGTGTTTCCTATTACTCCCCAAATGGTTAAGCACAGAACGTATGATGAAATGGCCACACGTCCTGGGAGATTTCTGTTTCTTTCCCTTTCTCTTTTGCACAGATGGATTGAAAGAGCAAGCTGCTTGTGAGGCAGGTTTCTCAGGCAGACATGAAACCAGAGCAGATGCTAGCAGGCCAGCCAGTGATGCATATATTTAACTTGGTTTTGGTTTTTCTGTTTTTTGGGGTTTTTTTGTTTGTTTGTTTGTTTTTCCTGTTAAATACATTTATTACCCTGAAGCAAGTCTTTGTCCTCAGATGACAATATAGTTTATTTAGAAAACTGAGCCATCATGAGCTTTCAGATGAGCAGTGGATAGGGTGAGTTTAACCCATACATCATTAATTTTAAAATTAATTAATTTTCCATAACCAGAAAAATGCAGTGAAAACAGCTTTTAAAAATGCACGTCAGAATTGTCCAATGATTTTTGTGAAAGAATAAAGGGAAAGAAGAATTAAGTAAAATTATTATAGCGAGTGCTTATTACACTTCTATTCAGGAAGAAATAAAAGTTAAGAATAATATTTGATGCAAACAGAATGAGAAAAAGTAGTGTTTTGTTACTTAAAAATAGACTTCAGTTCACTTAATAAAAAAGCAGAATAAACTGTTTGCTGAAAAAGAAGGTTTATACAACTTGGGCAAAATTTCAAAGCACAATATCCTGTGTACTGTAGCATACACCTGTATACCATTTCATAGAATCACAGAATGGTGAGGATTGGAAGTGACCTTAAAGATCATCGAGTTCCAACCCTTCTGCCATGGGCAGGGACAATTCCCACTAGACCAGGTTGCTCAAAGCCCCATCCAGCCTGGCCTTGAACACTTGATGGGGCTTCCTCAACTTCTCTGGGTAACCTGTTCTAGTGCCTCATCAGCCTCACAGTAAAGAATTTCTTCTAATAGCTAATCTAAATCTCTGCTTTTTCAAGTAAAACCATTATTCCTGGTCCTATCACTACACTTCCTTAAAAAGACTCTCTCTCCAACCTCCTGTAAGCTCCCTTCAGATACTGGAAGGCTGCTATAAGGTCGCCCCAGAGCCTTCTCTTTTCCAGGCTGAACAACCCTAGCTCCCTCAGCCTGTCCTCATAGGAGAGGTGCTCCACCTCTCTGATCCTTTTCGTGGCCCTCTACTGGACCTGTTCCAGCCGTTCCATATCCTTTCTGTGTTGAGGACTCCAGAGCTGGACACAGTACTTCAAGTGGAGTCTCACGAGTGCAGAGTAGATGGGGAAAATCACCTCCAGCTGGTTGCGCTTCTTTTGATGCATCTCAGGATGCTGTTGGCTTTCTGGGCTGCCACTGCACACTGCTGGATCACGTTGAGCTTCTTATCCACGAGCACTCCCAAGTCTTTCTCCTCAGGGCTGCTCCTTTGCTCCTACCAAAGACAAAAGGAGGCCTGAGTATCACCCAAAACTGATTTCTGTCAGATAAAAGCATTTGATGATGATGCAGAAACAACTTAATCCAAAGGATACCACAGTCACTGCTCTAAAGAAAACATTCTCCAAACACCTTGCAAGACATATAGTTTTTGTATTTGGGAAATGCTGTCTTGAATATAAATATTTAAGATTTTGCAAACTTTATTTAGAAACTCCTTGCGTTTTCATCAATAATATCCTGTTCTAATTTTCTTTTAAGTGTTTTCCCTGGGTACTCCTTGTTTTAGATGAACAATCAAAAGAGCTAGAACATATTTTTAGCTTTATCCCTGTTTTGTTGGTTTTTTTTTTCCTAGCCAAGTTCATCTGTATGCCACAAAATTGCCAAACAAAGAAGCATCGCTTTCAGATTCTCACAGGGGAAGGGAATGATGTTTTCCTTCTGTGGGCCTTGTTTGGTTTTAGTTTTGGTTGTTGTTTTTTTTTATGTTCCAGTTTGCTCTACAGCTATAATCTCTCCTGCTTTGTAGGGGGTGTGTAATAAATGGGGTTTGAAATTCCTTAAACACTTTATCTTCGCTTCAGCTATTAATCTCAGCAGCCATTTATTGGTTTGTATGCTACAAAGCAATGGAGATTATCCTTTAATTAATTCCATTGAGGGGTTCAGCTGCCACCATCAACCACAATATGGTTTCATAAATTAATCTTGTAGGGGAAATATAATGCAATTTATTATAACATTTAAATTAAAACTCAAGTAATAATACTAGAAACCCTGTTTAACAAAAGGGTATATATAGGACTGTGTATCTCCCAAATCCAGTAATTAAAAGAACAATTGCATATTTCATGTTCATATTTTCCTTTTATTTAACTGTTTTATTTCAGATTCCAACAGAAAATAAAAAGATAATGTTTTCTTGACTCCTACATAGGTAGCTGACTTAAAAATTGCAAAATAACATCTTACATCTCTCTATATGAAAAATAAATCATTGTTCTTTAGAGCTCTGCTTAAGATGTAACTTTCTCACTAAGTTGTTTGTACTATTGTAGCTTAATCTGTTAAAAGAATGCGGTTTTGTTCACATGAACATTTTTAGGTAGTGAGTGCTTCAGGAAAATATTGAATACGGCCTAAAGCATTGTCAAAATATTTTGATCTTGGGAAGTTGAAATTGCTTGGGCACTTTTTCTGTAGTAGAGGACTGATAAGTTAAAAAATATGTTAACTAGGGTGTTTTCTCTAGCATAACACTGAGCTGAGTTTAGCTGTTACTTAGAAAAAGACGACAGCTACGGCCTGCTTCAAAACTCATTTATGTGCTAGGTGTGTTGGTGTAAGCAGAACAAGTTTGACTGTCAGGACAATGCTGTGCAAATTTACTGTCTTTGATGTCATTAAGTGTTAAGATTTCAGTTATCCCTAACTTCTAATGGAAGTAGCAGAAAAAGTAGGGAGGTAAGATGGTTCTTCTGTGTTCATCCATACTAAAGTTGGAAGCTAGGCAGAACTCAGGAATTCCAGATCAGTTCCAACTGGCAAAATATGGTATTGTACCAGTAGTGCTCCTTTCCTGAGTACTGCTGTCAGTAGGATTTCTTGCAGACTGGCAACCTTATCTGTGCTAAGAAATTAACCAGAGTGCATGTTCTCCTGAAAAATCTTCATATAGCATTCTTAATTATGTTAATTAATTAAGTAGAATCCTCAAAACAATCTGCAGAAATAGATTTATTAAACCCCTGAGCATGGTAAGATATTGAAAAGTCTCTTTGTGGATTTGACCTAAATCCTAATGTTTCACTGATCTGGGCAAAACAATGCAGCGCTTAAAATGGAAAAGTTTTCTATACTGATTATAACTTTTTGTGGTTATACTAATCAGAAATGCTGAGTTATTTTTCATCTTAATAGACAGACATTTCTGTGATTACCTAATTAATAATTTGAGTAATTATTCCAGTATATAATTTATTTTCTGCCAATGTAGGTCCAGCTTATTGATCAAGTTTTACAAGGACAGAAGTAGAGCTGTGTGTTTGCTGAAGTGCAAACAAATTTGATTATTTGTGCAAATTCAATTGTTATCGAATGTGTTGCTTTGAGAATTTGTAGTATATAACAACAGAAATTATAACTACTCAGTGTCACATAGAAGGTAATGGAAAACAATCTATGGCTTAGAAGCTTAAGTCATTTCCCTCTTTAAATTTTGCTCTGCTCCACTCCAAAAAAAGAAAAATTCTTGATAAATATACATGCTCTAGAGTAACTATTGAAGTTTAAAAAAATTAAGAAATGTTTTAGTATTAGCAGAGTTTGGCTTGAACTTTATGCCTGGGGAAAATATACATGTAAATAATAAGATAACTTGGAAAAAATATTAAGTTTGGATATCAGAGTAAGATGACTGCAAGCTCAGAACCTTAATCTTTGAAGTATCTTTGAAGCACACCAAATTAAAGAACAACCCAAGTAAACATGGACTTCAGAGTATAAAAGTGTTAAGCCCAGGAGAGAATGCTGAAGTCTTTTTTTAATATTATACTATTTAAGAATTGCTTTTTTGATAAACCGTGAATTGGGATGAGGTAAATTCTTGCTGTAAGTTAAGGAAGTTAACTTCAGAAGGCAATAAGTTGTAAATTTTTATATCAGTCCTCTTACTATATCCACCTGTAGAGTTTATGATATAAAATGTAGAGTTTTCTCTTGTCCCAAAGTGGAGTCGTTTACCTGGTGTGCAGATATGCACCAATATACACACACAACAGAGGTATCACCTATCTATTTCATTTTTGCAGAGATGGGTGCTTGGTCGTAATCTGGAAAGCTACTGGCCTACAAACTTTTAGGAATATTTATACACTTTAAAACACATAAATACACACCCTTAATGATAATTATCGGTTAGTACAGTTCCTCACTTTCATTGTAAGTTACGAGGTCCTTTAATTGATGTGTGCATGCTCCAGTACCATGGGGGAAAGGGGGCAGTCCAATTTGGTCTCCAGTTAAGTTGGTGGTCGCAATCTCCCACTGCCATCTTTATCTTTCCTCCAGTTACTGCACATTTTTGTTGACTGCATGCCTTATCCAACCGTTGTCTGGTTTACAGCTTGTTTTGTTGCCTTCTGTTGTGGGATGTTCATTATTATCAGCCTTCTGTTCTTCTTCAACAATATATTCGTTAGCAAGGCATTTATTGTTTATAGCAAGTGTCTGTTTTCACAGTGCTTTGTGACTTTTTTACTGCTATTTATTCTTAGTGGGAGGTTCTACCTTCTAAAATTTATTTTTACCCTTCTAAAGGTATATTCTACATTCTTAAATTACGTCACTCTGAGCAGGGCATATGCAGCCCTGCAGTCAAAAGGTGGGGGTGGAGAGCAGCCTGACCAGCCCTGGAAGCCTGATATGCTTAATGTCTAGGTTATCTTACCTTTGTAATACAAGGGAAATGGTGTCTGTGTTGGATCAAGTGATGAAGTCCTGGTGCAGGGCAACATTCAGGAGAAACGTTTATTCATTGAGCTTTTTCTAGTTTAAAAACCAACATACAAAATATAATCAATAAAAGGGCTGATTAATTAAGCTTGACAGGAGCACCATAAGGAAGGCCTGAATGCAACACAGTTGGACCCAGGACTGATTGCCAGCATTACATCTGTGGACAAAGCATTTCCTTCCCTCTCCTCCAATACCTAGTCTTCCATGAAATGGGAAGGGGTTCTCATAGAAAAGGAAAGCAGATTTAGAAATGGTGAGGGTATCTGGAAAAAAATAGACTATTCCAGGGATTTTCAATAATCATTTCTCCTGACTATAACACTCTCTTAGTTAAAATAGAAGAAAATTTCTACCTGCAAACAACATATTCAGTAGCTCTCTAGACGTTTAATCTTTCACAGATAGCAAGAAACCTGAGCCAAGTAAAAACCTGGAGGTAAGCAAAATACAAGTTTCTGATGGAATGTCGTTGTTCTCTTTTGTGAACTGCACCATTACCATTTATCTTTATTTTTTTGTAGGTGTGACTTTCTGTGAATAATTCTGAACTGGGCCATGATAAGAGTATAAAGCAGATGCAGGAAATCTGTATGATATAAATACTGATTCTTCTTGACATTCTAAGAAGGTTACTGTTGAGCAATTTGCTCTGGTTTGTTGCTCTCCCATGAAAGAGCTAATTTAGACCAGTTGAAAGTCAGCTTTCTCATTGGCTCTGAAAAAAATTAGTAGTTCGTATGCAGTCCATATCCACAGCTTCCTTGAGAGCTGGCTGTATTGACCAGATGTTAGCCAACTCCTTTTCTGGCATGGCAAAATCCTCGTGGATGTTTTTTGTCTAGCACCTATGTCTCCTCCTGTAGAAACACACTCCAAATCCACTTGTGAAGAGTTAATAAGCCTGAGCTATAAAAATCTGCATGTCAACGACTGACAATCATAGTGATGATTACATTTTTTTCTTGCTGTTGAGTTTATTTGCTGTGTTTTAGGAGGTTTCTACAGGATAAAAGCAAACAAAGAAACAAACAGAAATGCCAGCTGATCTAAGGAAGGAAACTGAAGAATTTTAGGCACCAGTTTTTTCAGCTACAGTGCTAAAGGGCAACTTGTCAACAGGGGCATTAGAGAGTGAGCTGACAATTTGATCCACATTCCAGCATTCCTAGAAGAGTTCCCAAGACCATCACTGAGACTAGCTTTTCAAATGTCATGCCAGTGAATTCATTTCTGGTCCTCCAGTTTGCCCTTGTGCTGTCTTCAGGGCTCAGTAACATGGAGTCCTATTGGTAAAATATTGGAGGGCCCACTACATCACCAGCCAACTGGTGTTTCAGAGAGGTATAGTGCATTATTAGCCATACTTGAGACCACACATTAAGAGTCATATAGGATATGGAGAACTCCCTCAGCCATCTGTATTCCCAAAGGGGATGAATCAAGAGAAGGGCCTGGCATGTCTACTATTCACAGCAATAGGGAAAACAGAGTATATAGAATTCAGCACAGCACAGTGCTGTGATAGAAAATTATAGATAATATAATTATAAATATATAAACTGATAGAAATTATAGCTGTCAATAGCAGTCCAACTCCCAAATTTTGTATTTTGTCTTTCATCCTCCTCTCCTCTTTAAATAAGCATTTTCTTTTAACAAATAATCTATTTTGTTTTGTTTGGATAAATGCCATATTTACCTTTATTTTCTTAAAAAAACAGTGATTCTGTACTCTGTCGTCATATCTATAAAACTTAGACTACTTGCCATCCTTCGTTCTTATATGCTGATTAGCGAGTTTCATTGATGCTTTGTTAATAAACTTCATTCATGCTCTCTTAGCATCCTTGTCTTGCTATCTAATAAGGTTACAGACCTTATATAATAAAGAGACTGTTAGCTAAGGCTCTTATTTTGATAGATATTGCTTCAATGCCTTTTCAGTTAAGGTAACCTAAAGCCTATCCATTAAAGTGAACTTTTTTACCTCACTATTAATACATCTTAGTACAATACCTTTAATATTTTGTGGGTGAGAAAATAAAGTGGGTATGATATTTACATATATCTTGGCCATTTCAGGTATACTCCTGAAAAAAAAGGATGGTTTCACGGGTGTTGTGAAAAAGGCTGTGCAAACTGATGAAAAGGAATTTATCTGATTTTTTGTTTTCTTGATTTTTGTAAATCTTATATCGCTAGGTTGGGTTGCGTCTTTGGTTGATGTTGGATATTCTATTGTCATTTAAGATGCTAATTTACAAAAATGAAAAATATTTCAGGTCTGAAGCCATGTTTCTGTAATATATATATATATATGTATTTGAACAGAACTTTTTCAGTTTTCTTCTACCATGAATTTTTATTGGGTTTGTATTTTCCTTTAAGGATTTTCAATTAATATGTTATTTAAACTCTGACATACACTAAAAATACTGAAGTTTCCAATTTATTTACAAAAAAAAGTGCCTGGGTTACAAGTGTCTCTCAACACATCTGCTGTTTGGGAAACAGCACACAGAGGATAAATTTTCCCTAATCTGTGGTCAGCCCCTAACTATTGGATTTCTCCCGGAAGAGTTCTTGCTATGATTTAACCTGTTTGTGATACAGTTACATGTCATTTAATATCTAACAGTGCTAAAAATTTCTATAGGTTTCAGTTATTGAGATTTCGTGGAATCTAGTTTGGATTTGTTGTGAGGCAATACCTTCTCTTTTTTTTTTTTTTTTTCCCCACTGAATTTGTTTGATAAAACAATTCCAAGTTGTTAATAGGACTCTATTTGGCGATGTGAGTGGAGGTGGGACAATACACTATAAATCAAAAGTTTCAGTGGACTATAGGGGAGACAATAACTTTCCAACTAAATACACACAAGGAAAATGGTAGGTAAGGCAAAGCATCTGTAAGTGAACTCATTTGCCTTTGCTCTTGAGAATTTTCAGTATAGTCTTTGTTTCAGCTAAATGGGGCTTTATTAGTTTAATTGGCTGAATGTCTTTGGCAGGGAATTGCTTTTGGAACAATACAGAAATAGGATGGGCATATAATATAAGGAAATAGCACCTCAGCATCACTGAATTAGCCCATTGGTAGAAATAATTGCTGATATTAGGTATGCTTGACAGAAAGCCTGCAGCAGCACTGCTATGTTAGTTATCAGCTTAGATCTATATTCATTACATCTCTAACATGACAAATAATTACTTACCAAAAGAAAAGGCTGGATTTTATTTTTTTTTAAATCACTTACAAGCAAAGGAAGTATCAAGCAGAATAATTGCAAGAACGATTTAAAATGAGCATAAAAAGATTCTGGTAAGATGCTATCATTTTACTGGTAGTGCTTTACTAAAAAACAGAGAATAATTTTATTCTTTGTGATATACTTGGATTAAAGAAGTTTTTATCTAATATATTAGACATATTACCTCTAATTATTAGCCTCATCTAGATGCAGATTCTCTGCTTTGGATCTTTCTGAGAAGCTTATGGAGAGCTGTTTTGCACCCTAAATTAATCTTTCCTGTAGTGCAATAGTCAAGGGTTTATCATGTGATGGAGCAGACTGTCTAAAATAGTCTCCCCTGTGTTTTGACTGCAGCAAGGCCTCTTCAGTGGCCTGACTTAGAAAGAAAACCCTGTAATTGTTCCTGGGAAGGTGAGGAGAGCCCATGGCAAGGCAGAGAGGTGGGTGCTTTGTTTTGCTCAGGACAGGCAGCTGGTACTGGGCTACAGTTACTCACAACCCACAGTTTTCTGCTTGGATGCAGATGGGAGCAAGTGACCGTGTGGTTTTCTGTAAGGTTTGGTCTTCTTTATGTGGAGGAGTAAGAAAAATACTAGATATATTGCATTGTTAGGAAATAATTTTTAAACACACACTACTCTGCAGTTTCCTGGTATTTTTTCACCCTCAAGATACTGTATAATTCAATTCCAGGCATCATGACTTTTTGGTCAGTGGAAAGAAATATACTAAAAACACATTTTAGAAGATGATTGCTTTCACTTATCCTCCTTTTCACTTTGCAGCATTTAATTTGATTTGTATCTTTATTTAAAGAACAATAAAGATGAAAGTCTTTATATATTGAAAAACTCATAAATTTGTGGTGAAAATCATTTCAGGAAGAAGGAAGCTATACAACTGAGCTATTAAATTTACTGTCAGTAAGATTCAGCCTGTAAGACTTTCACATTCACACAAACAATCCTGGTAAGAGAGTAAAGAAACAGCATTTTATACATGCCATGTTATGCATCCAGTAAAAATCTACAAGTGCTGGGAAATTTATTGCAAGACTGTATAATTGACCTTTTTTGCTTCTAGTTTTCTTTCATACTGTTTCTGTGAATCACTAATAGATCACAGCAACCATGGGGGAGTGGGCATCTGTAGTTACACTGTATTTGAAATCAGAAAAAAAAAAAAGGAAATATGATTAAATGTAGAAGATGTTTTCAATAGAAGTTGATCTTAATGCTGTTCCAGCCAAATGTAACTTCTTTTCAGTAGAATCTTGTATAAGATATTAAAGTATCACTGCATATAAACAAGTGTTGTTTCTCAAGCAGCAGTTACAGGTATAAAATAATCTCAACTAATACTTTTGGTATTTTACTATCCTAATAATTTTCTGTCCTAAATACTTTGCTTGATGAGAGCTTTCCCAAATAAGTACCCCAGAACTGTCTAAAATGTCATCTTTTCTTTTTCTAGGCAGTTCATTTACATTTCTAGGAATCTGATTCTAGTTTTACTTCTGTTTACCTCCACTGATTTCATTGATTTCACTATTCCTTCTAGGTGGAAAGTAAACAAGACATACCAGGATAAATGAGAGGAGAATCAAACTCATAAAGATAAAGCCTATATTTTAACATTTGTACCACTCAAATTATGGTACTGTTCTTTTCTATGTCATTTTCATTGTCCTTACATTGTGGATTTCCTCAATACTTTCTAAATCTTAACATGTTACATGTGACTTAGTTTCTGATTATACCAATGCCTCCTTTCCTTTTCTCTCCCTTGATATACTCAACTTGAGCCAAATCATAAGAGTTTTATTATACTCATGAAAATGCAGCATTACCTCATTACACTAGAATTTATGTGCCAGAATTAAAAGAAACACTTAGAGGGCTATTTTAAATAGATATAAATATGCTTGCCACAATTAAAGATAATTTAATTGAACAGAAACTGTTAAATAAACAGCATGTTGTAATAGGTGGCAGAGTTCTGATGCCAATGAGTGAGGCTGCCAGAGGCTTTCAATCATAAGCCTCTGTTTTCAGTTGCTAATAGCTCTGCCAAACATAAACCATTAGGGTTCTAATACTCTGTGCTGAATATATCCCTCAGATTTTTTGTTAAAGTTTTGATTGAAATAAGTTATTTCTTAAGAAAGCTTAAGAATACAAAATCTGTGCCCCCTGGCACAGCTTCATGCCATGTAGAAAGGATAAAGGGGAGAAAGGAAATGGCTGGACAGGACAGGAGCAAGAGGAACTGTGGAAAAGAAAGAAGTTAAAGGGAATGACATAGATAATAAATAAAAATTTCTGGGGAAGATATAAAAAAATTGAATAGAAGAAGGGGGAAATAGCAGCAGTTATGCCAAAGGAAAGAATGTAAGCTTATGTTGATAAGAGAGAAGTAAAGGTGTGGAGCAGTAAGAGGTAGACAGGAGCTGGCTGAAGAAACAGCAGTTTGGGAGCTACAGTAGAAAAGGAATAAATAGGAGGCCAAGGTAAGGGAAAGGCTCAGAGGGAACTTGCTGCAGAAGAGTCTCAAAGCCCCGGAATATGCTTCTTTTTGTTAAAGACACAGAAATTAATTCCATCCTTCATGAATGTCTGCTTTCTCTTATGTAGAAAATAACAAAGGAATTTAAGTACGCCTTCATTCCCTTAAGGACAGGACCAGCTTGACTCTTGTCATTTGTTCAGGTACTTGAAGAAAATTCAGCATGACTGTCTTTTTTGGGTACCCAAAGGGATTAACTTCTTTCACCAGATGTATATGGTTAATTTTTGTTTGTCAAATCTCATTATTACACTGCATTTGGACTGTGCCAAAGGAACACTAATGCTGCAACTGAAAAAATGAGAAATTCTTAAACACCTGAATTATCACCCTAAACTCATATTCAATTTGAACTAGTCTTTCACTCCACCACCACTTTTTCCATTCTGTCTCCATTCACCTCTGGATCTTCACATAGCAAAGGCCTTGTCCTCTGCCCTTGTCACATCCTTCCTCAGGAGTGGAACCACATATTCACTTCATGGAGGGGATTAAAGACTTCCAACTAGTTTTCAGTAAAATGGGTTCTCATAGCAAGCCTTTTTCTTGATTACATCTTAAGATCTGTGTGTGAAAACATAATTATATGCCTACCTTGTTGCTTAATGAGTTTTGATAAATTTCATTGATCAAGTACAACATTATGCTTCTTTATCTACTACAGGCTTCTTTTTAAAAAATATTACCTTATTCTGCAAGGCAGTAGCAGGTAAATTTAGTGATAAATGATTCTTTTACTATGTTAGAAGGATATCACAAAGGAAGAATTATATGCAACTATATGTGTAAATGTAACGCTACACAGATTATGAGCATATCACTGACTTCATCAAAGATATTAAAATTCATAAAGTACTGAAAGCACTTCATACTCTGTATTTTTTGTGTTTTGTTTGTTTGTTTGTTGGTTTGCTTGTTTTCCCTTTTATCCCTGTTCTTGGAGAACCGGGTCACCCACGACAATGTGAGATGATTGTTGTTGGTTATTTAGCTACACTTGGGAAATGCTCCTCCAGAAAGCTCTGTGTTTTGCCCAGAAAATCTTTGTGAAGAGTGTGCAGAGGTTTTGCTTGTTAGAGTACTTTTAGCTGAGCAGTCCTAAGCCATTTTTGTAGAAGGCATCAACTCACAGTTACTGGCATATCTGACTGAGTGCTCCATTGCACTTTGGTGGAAAAGATTTGCAAAAAAACTATTCTCCCAGTAACTTAAACCATTATAGTCTTAGCAGGGATTGTAATGGTGTCTGTTCCCAGTGTGACAGGTATTTGATTGAAAGTCATTCGCTGTATGATGTTAAAACTGTCATCCTTACAATGCCACTTATTGAATAAATCAATGTTCTTGCCAAAAATCAAAGAAATAATCATTTTTAGCAAAATCAGCATACACATATTCCACTCACCCAGATTAACAAAATGAGTGCTTTATTATTTCATTGTTAACTAACTTTTCTAATAGCTTGTTAAATAGTAGAATTGTTGTGGCTGTGACAGTAAAAGAATACAAAAGTGACAAGATTTCTTCCTACAAGCATCTTTGTAGGAAGAAATGTCTTCTTGAAATCAACTTGTGTCATTCCTAGTTTTTATATGCATGCAAAAATATCATATTTTTCCTACCTCATTAGCCCCTGTATAAATCCCTGAAAATTAAAGAGGCACTGGTATTATTTTCTTTAAGAGTTGAACTCAGTTGAAGGAAAGATATGTATAAATTTAATACATCTCTGCCTAGACTCTTTCCACTGTATATACTAAAATTACATGAGCTCATATTAAATACCTTCAAACCAGAGCCAGTTCAGTAATTCCTGTTCATCACATTAGTAACTGAATCATTTTAACATTTCATGGGAGGGCAGAATTTTTTGAATATTAGTAGCTTCTAAACTCTTTCTGTTGCAGTGTTTAACCCATTTGATTTTGCAGTTTCACTAAAGTTATAAAGCAAGATGCATATTGTGCAAAGAATAAGGCTATTGAGTACCTACAGAAATACTTGGAAAGATACAGGAAAGTGCATGGAATTCTTTAACAGCTCAGAAAGCCTACAAATTCATTACTGTCTGTGTATTTATTTTTTAGAAATCTTTGGTATCAATGGTCTTGCAAGTACAGGTGATTTGCAGATAATCTATGTTGATCAGACAGGTGTTGAATCAGCTCAAAATCAGCACTACACTCCATGACTAAGTTTGTAGTCACAACCCTCCAAACAGTAGCTGCTTTTGAATTCTTCTTGCACCCACTCACCAGTAATACAGTTTCTTTCTCTATGAGAGGATGAAGTTCAGGTTGGAGGTTGTGCCTTCCCAAAGATAGCAGGCTCTTGGGCATACTGATGAATTTAATCTAATTTGCCTCATCATAAAGGCACATCACAAGACTATAATACCAGAAGGAAACGGACCCCTTAAGGTGTAGAATTAGTGAAGAGCCTGAAACTTATCCTGAGGTTGTTAATGGAGAAGGTTGTTCTAAATGGTTATTTATACTGAAAGCATTCACAGGTCTCTGGTCCCCAAATCTGCCTTTTCTCTGTGAGCTGTATTCTTCATGTGCTCAAAAAAGAAACAGTCACATACTTCAAGAGAAAGAAAAACTTGGTTTGTTGAGGTGAGATCAATTTAACAAAATACTAGATAGACAATTTGCAAGGCTGGTGTGGAGATGAAGAGTGACTCTTGAAAGTGATAAAGAAATAACAAAATGAACGGAAAAAAATATTCAAATGCTAAATTAAGTCACCACCTTATTTCTCTAGAAGAAGACAACTATTAATTCCAAAAGCTTCATGAACGATGGAACTTAAAATATTTTTGGATGAAAGGATCATACTGGCTTTAATGAAGTGATCTGGTATTCATGAAGACCTTTCATGGTGATGTGGGCTATTGTATTCCTCTGATTCTCAGATAGACCCATAAGTAGAATTTCAGAAAAAAACAAACCAGCCCTCCCTGTCTTGATCAACAGCAAATTATCTGTGCTGGCTTAGGACTCCTTTTCTGCTGTCTACTAAGAGCTAAAAAGAAAAGTGGATCACATAGGAGGGGAGAAAGAGTGAGCAGGGAAATGGACAGGAGTAATCAAGATAATTAACTAACATAATTATTTGTCACCACTTGGACAATTATATTTATCAAAACTATATTTCTTGAACTAATTGGATAATTTATATTCAATAATTTATATCCAATTTTAAGAGTTGTGCATAAAATGAGAAAATTATTTTGGATGAGTGGAACCTGATAGTTTTGAAATAAATATTCAAAGGATATATTTATTAGTCTAAGAAAAATCAGCTGGAGTGGGATTTTCTAAAGATTTAGGAAGGAAGTTGGTCATACAGATATTTTTTCTCTCTGATTTCCCAGTTTTTTTTTCTTGAAAAATAGCATTAAAATTACTGCATATGAAGAATGGTTTCTGTTTCTTGGAAGCCAGCGTTCATTTTCCAAAGGAGTCAGTATTGAAAACACAAATTGGAGTTAGATGTGAAAGAAAAAGAAGACAATCAAGGCAGTAATAATATAATCCTCTCTTTTACAGAGCTGAGAATGAATGAAATGTCTATTTCATCAAGCTATGTACATTGATCTCTTCAAAGTCATATATAAGCAGTAGCAGAGGACTTAGAGGCATAGGACAGCCATAAAAGATAACTGATTTTTTTTTTTTTTTAGCAGATCTCAGTACTTTTTTATTTTCTGTAGCTCACATTTCTGCTTAAGATCTGGATAATAAATTTTAATGATGTTTTCCTGATTTATTGGTTTAAATTGGCTGAAAAAAGGGCAAAGGGAGTTACAAAGGAGAATTATTTCTATTTAATATCTCTGACATTAAAAATAGTTCAATTTGATTATACAAGGCGTCTCTGACTTTGAAATTTAATGAATTCTGCTCTATGTTATGAAATCTGTACAATCTTAAAGTGGTAGCTGCAGATCACAAACATCCTTCTGTAGGTGATATTAGAAACAAGCATATATAATCATCTACACACTCAGTGCTCACATATCCTAGAAGAATTTTCTGAAAACTACTATAGATTTTTCTAGTGGAGCAGTGGTATCTCTGAGTATTGCCACCTTTCAGGTACATAAAGCAGAATTTTGGCAAACTGAACTGTGAATGAAGGTTAGTTTTCAAGCTGTTGCATGGCCCCAATTTAAAATTGAACAAAAAGGTTCCACATCTTTGTGGAAGCCGTTTGAAGATTTCTTGTTTACAGTGAACTGTGACATCACTTCTTTCTGGTATTAATGCAAAATTTCATCTCATGTTTGAACTGTAGAATTAACTGGGAAATGTCAAAGCTACTTGAAATGCCTCTCTTTGTAACAGATTTCTAATGGGATTTTCATAAGCAAAGTCAATTAAAAACTTGGGACAAAAATAACAAAAAATCTTGAAAAATTATATAAAAGTGTTTGGAACCGAGCTTCCATAGCTAGCAGATAATGCTGTGGCAATTGCTCCCTCTGAGCCTCTGGGAGAGAGAAATTTAGTATCACTGAGCTGAACACCTTACCTAGATTTTTGCAAATTTTGAGTTTGCTGACAGCAGCCTGTATTTTTAATTTAAAAGACTTAGTAAATGCTGAATGATTTTGAAAAGACCCCAGGATGACCCTCGCTCTGTGCTAGAAGAGGCTGTAACTGCCTGCTATAGCAGTAGTTTCAAATGTCAAGACCTTCAGAGATATTAGGTAGCCCCTCTTCTATTCTAGCATCTCATTTTTCCAGCTCATAAATATGCATAGAGATAGAAGTAAAATCAACTCTGTCATTAAAACAATTAATTGAAACTATGTGTCAAAGAAAGAGAGTAACTCCATTGTGGTTACAGGGAACAATAGGGCACTTTAGCCAGCAGATTCAGTTTTCATTATTGACCCAATTAAAAAATACTTTGTTGAGAGTAACTGTTACTTGCAGATTAGCAATCCAACATCGTATGTCTTTCAATCAATTAATTATAAAGGATATTTCTACTCTAGGTCATAGAAAGTAAGGATAAATCTTAGCTTCAGTGATATATTAATGAGCAGTGCCAGAACATGTATTGATTCATTACGTTCATTTAATGACTTGGAAATATTTTATATTCTTAAAGTATTAGGAATATTCCACCATCCCTCCATTCTCAAATTTCTCATATGCTTTAAGGAAAAGTTCTTGAAACTTGAGATATATATGTTTCATGATATTTTGGGTAAATATTTTTTTAAGCTTTAAAAAAGGCTGAAATTAAAGGTTGAAGGTTAAATATGACTGACTGGTTCACACAATGGAAAATGTTTGTTTTAATTTTCTATTGATTTAACAAGAAATTACATATAATATATGAGTTATCTCAACATATGATTAAAACTGTCAGCTGTACAGTGGTGCTACCATACAAATAATTTTACAATTCCTGCATGTCTTGAGGGAACATCTTCTAACTGAATAAGTGAAAAACACTAACATTAGAAATAAAATTATTTGGTGTTTATAATGGCTTTATACTTCATTTCTAATGTGTGCATATTTAGTAGAAGTAATTAATTATCAGCACATTGATAATATTTTGCCTATATACTCTTACATAAACATTATGCACTTTTAAAATTATTCTATTATAATTTAATTTTATTGGCACAAAGCACCAATATTGAATAGTGTTGACTATAGATGAATTGGAGAACTTAGAGCAACGAACAATGACAGAATTTAGATAATGTTTCTAATGAAGAGGAAGGAAAAGTAATGTATTAATGTATTTTGAAGCTGATGGAAAAAAAACTTATCTTATAAAAGTGGCTTGTTGGAAAAAAGTTTTAAGTCATTGCTTTCTAGACGATCAGTCAATAAATAGTAAAGAAAACCGTATAAATGAAAATGCCTGTGTAATGGAGTTTCTTGGACAAAGCTAATTGGAGAAATAAGAAAACAAACCACAAAACTTGTAAAAATTTCACGGCTTTTTCTGTTGCTGCTTTAAAAAGTTTATTGCGAACATATCTCTGTTGATCATTATTCTAGGTATTGTTATATCTTTTTGTTTCTTTTCTTTTTTTTGTGTATACATTTGCAAGTTCATTTTTTCCCTTGCTGTAAGGATACAAACTTTCTTGGGTTTATGTGTTCTGAATGACCTGAGGAGTTGTATATGCATTGGATTTTATTCTTAGTTTAACAAAATAAATAGTGGATCAGGCTCATTTTTTTAATCTGCCCTTTGTGAAAGGTAGGAGAAAGTTAGACAGCGGAGAATTGTCAAAAACCAGCTACAGTTGCCTACCCCTGCCATACAGTTTTCCAAGAGTGGGTCTGTCAACAGGAATCTAGCCCTAAAATAGTGTTTGATATCACCACATTAGTTTTTCTGGAAATATTTCATAAGTCAAATACCACAGACAAAGAATATTTCACCAACCATAGAAGTGCACCTAAATCTAAAGCTTCTTTAAGTAAATAGTTTGAATTAACTCTGAACAAAAAGTCCGTAACAGGAAGAAAATGTACCATGTCCATTTGAAACTACAGCAGGATTCCCTGTAGGCCAAGTACTGACACTTGGATAGCAATTTGCAGAAGAAAATGTGATTTAAAAGCTATGAAGTCTTTGGAAACAGTTAAGCAGTGTTTATTTCAGTAGTACCAATGGTCTTGCTGAAGGTTACTCAAGGTGTTGCTCCTATCTCTAGTGTATCTCTTTTCCTGAACCCAAGGTTTTAAAAGGTGCCTTTATTGTCATTTTTGTTTCTTTTTCTTGTTTATTTTAATCAACATCATATATATATATATATATTCATAAGAATATACAATTAAAATTAATCTGTTTAAAACAAAATTTGATCCTGATAGTTACATTCATAACTGAAAAAAAATCATTTAGTTACTTTTTATTTAAAAGAAAATCAGGTATTACATGTAAATCAGGTATTACATGTAAAATTAGAATAAAATCAGAATATTTTTATACCTTACAACAGAAAAAAAGCCCCAGAATTCACAATTTTTACTCATAACTATAATGTCTTTCTTCACTGAAATTTGTCTATTTCTTCACTGGTTCCGGTTTTATCTAATAAGTAAAAAAAAAGAAAATGGAAATAGAGAAAAATGCAGGACCTGCTAAAAGCAATTTTTTCTCATTCTTCAGATTCAATGTAGAATTGAAAAAAATCTTGACAAGCATTATACTGTTGACTAGAGTAGTGGCAAACAGCTGTTTTCAATGGCAGTATCTCCCATGTTTCTCTAATAGAAATAATTTAATTAATATGTAAAAGAATTATGTTATTACACATTAAGACTAGACCCGCAAGACTTAATATGTTAGATTAAAAAGCTAATTGAATTGAAATTTATGACCTGGTGGCCATTTAAGCAATGACTTATAAAACACTTTTCATTTTATCTGCTATGCATAGACTAAAATTCCATGGAATTTTTGGTCTGGATTGATTAACAAAAGCATGTAAATTGACCAACTTTTATCAGGCAAATGGAAAATTACTAAGTTTATTATTAATTCAAAGGACAAGTTTAGTTATAAGATCCTACTTCTGCGTAAGCAAACTATTGAGGTTCTGCCTTTTAACATTAGTTTAGCCATGTTATTTAAATTCCGGTGTAATTATAAACCACATTTTGTCAATATATGAAAGATTCAGGCGATTAAGTTTTAATTAATTGCATAGAATGATCAGCAATGGCTGAATACCATCAAAGGGACTTCTTTAATCTGCTTAACCTGTATCAATCACTCTATTATTTTTATGTAAAGAAATCTGCTTCAGTTAAACGGTATAACTTCACCATTATGACATCTTTACAATATTATATGAAAAATATGGGTAGTCACCAATTAACTAGTATTTGTTTACTGGTAATTTTTGTAGAAGTAGTGATGATCCATGATGATAGAACTTAAATATAAAACAGCAATTAAGACAATTTACTTCAAAAGAATCTAATTAATAATAATATAGATATATGTAAAAAAAAAAGAAGGATCAAGATAAGCAAAGCTGGACGGAAAGACAACAAACAATTTTTTGTGATGTTTGTATAGAGTTGCAATAACTTATGTTATATTCACAGAACTATGAATCTGTGAGAAAGTTTTATCCCAAAAGTACAAAAACATTTTGATTTTCTGAAAGAATTTAATGCACAAAACTGTCTTAATGTACTGAACTTTGAACTCATGATTCTACTGATCAGTAGGACTCTTTATGTACTTAATTTTCAAGACCAGTGTACTGACCTTTTAAAAGTCTGACAGATGAATTGTGTTCAGAATTCAGCTTAAAAATTAGAGATGCAGCCGATACTTTTATATTGTTGCAGCTTTCCTGTGTCTGTGCATCAAACCATTAAGAGGAAATTTGTGTCACTGATTGTGTGTCTGAAATGATTGCATATTATAGTTCTCTGCCTAACAAATTTTACATATTTACTTTGTCATTATTCTTCTAAATTTTGTTGTAAATGACTGTTGTATAAAGTTTTTGCTCTTAGAAAATTTGTGGAAGCTGTTTACTGCCTAGTATTAATAGAGAGATAATATTATAATTTTACAGCTACAACAATGAAAGTCACCTTTATTTTGTGAGTCTCTCCTCTAGTGTTCTCTTGTAATGAGAATAAAGCAGTTTGTTAAATTTATGGGAAATATGTTTATAGGGAAATGAGACTTTACAGAATACTCGAATTAGTAGTTTGGTAAACAATTTACATTTTTGGCTTAATGTATGATAAATTCAACATTTCAATAAACTGACTTGTTTAATGGTTCCGTTCTGGAGCTTAATGTAGAGAAGGGAAAACAAATATCATGGTGATGAATATTTTTTTGTTGAAACCGTTTATTAAAATTCAGACACAGAGTAAAAGTGTACCTCTCTTTTTATAATTATGTTCCCTGTATCACAGCAGAACCAGAAAAATAATCTGAGTTCTCATTTATGGTTATGGTTTAAAAATACTGGATTCAGTGATTAGGAATTCACAATTTGAAGCTATTTGAGGTTTCTTGGAAATTGAAATGCATTCTGCAGGAAAAAAAATATACCTCTTTTCTTGAAATAATACATTTATTTTCTTGAATAAGTTCCTTGTCATTTAACTGATGCAGTAAAGCACAAAAGGAATAATACCTGGAAGAACTTTATAAGGTTTAGGATAGTTAAGGTTCTGTTCTTATGTTTTATTACCAGTAGTCATGTGCCAGTTTTTATCATTGACTGTTTATGGTTTCAACTCCTCAGCTTCCAGCCTCTACTACTATAATTCTCAGAAATATTCTCTAAGCATAAGATATGAGATACTGTTTTCCAAGAATAAGCCATAACTTCTTAGAGGAGATGACATAGCTGTAAAAGAAAGGGAAGAATATGAAAGGGATCCTGTTGGTCAATGTTTTCTAAATCCCTAAAACTGGGTCTAAGTGTGAATTGTGTGAACACTCTTGGCTTGGCACCCAGTGAGACTTGGCTGTGTGCAGTCACCCTCCAGTACACTGATACGTAGAGAAGAAACCTGCACATATGGGTTATACCATGATGACTCATTGCGCAGTTGCTCAAATCTGTGAGCAGGACACTTGGCTCTTGCAATTCAGCCAAGTGCTGAAGGTCCATAACTTGCCACATAGACATGGATTAAGGGACTGAGGCAGGATGCATTGCGCAAAACCAGAATGGACTGGATAACTGTTCCTTAGGCAGCATTTTGGAAAAGTAAAACACAGAGCTGGATGCAGCCAAAGAGGTAACAAAGAGCAGTGCAGCCTCTTTCCCAGTACAGAACACAGGGTATTGATGATGGTCAGCTGCAGGTCTCATTACTCCCCTTGGTTAGATGCCTCAAAGAGGGACACATTAAAACCAGCCCAGAGAAATGCTCCCTGATCTCCAGAGCTTCCCCCTAGGGCAGCCACGAAGACAGAGGAATTTGTCTTAAGTTTCATTTCTCTCATAGTCCTCATTCATAATTGTAGTTAGGCACTCTCTGAATTCAGGAATCACAGCTTAGAAAAAAGTAGTGCTAATGTGTTTTATTCAATAACTTCTGACAAAAAATACTGGGAAGTGAAGGGAGAGGGAGGAGGAGGGGGAGAGGGAGGGGGAGGGGGA
>VZRU01011080.1:34587-56000 GCA_013398155.1 Pedionomus torquatus
AAGGGAAGGGAAGGGAAGGGAAGGGAAGGGAAGGGAAGGGAAAGGAAAGGAAGGGAAAGGAAGGGAAAGGAAGGGAATCGAATCTCAGGTTGTAAGGGACCTTGAAAGATCATCTAGTCCAGCATTTTGTAGGAAAGAAAGTACAGATATTGGCCCAATATTGGCTGGGAATTTGTACTTATGCCATCCTATGAAAGAGGACCAGACATATGTACATGGGAATAATAATTATTATTATTAAGCCCTTATTGTTTGCATACTCTTGTTGTTTCTAATTTCAGTCTTCCTTCCAAAACACAGGATTTACTTTTGACAGAGTTTTTGGTAACAAGGGGAAGTGTGCTTCTAAGCTGCATTTTGGGGGAAGCAGGAGATATGTGAGTACTGTAGGCATCTATGGTGGTTTTCATGTTGAAACCGTATCTAGTTGAAACTACCATATCTAGTATGAAACCATATTCCTGTCTAACTGAGAAGCAGTAATTGAAGGTTGATAACTGCTTTGAGACTAGATACCTATATACTGTCATACTCACACTGTGAACCCTCATGGATCTGCCTGTCACATCTTCTTTCAGATGCATTTTAGATTAAAATATTCAAAGACTTCACTTTGAAAGTATTTAGACAAAGTAAGACCAATAGCAGAATGCTCAAAATATCTGATTATATTCCATTTCTGATTTCCACTTGTGTCCAATCCATATTAGCTGACTCATACATGCTATGATATATATATCCGATTTTGTGTGTGATAACTGTGGTCTGACATTTGTCTCTTGGTTTTCTTTAATATTTTACCTCAGTTTCAGAAATCATGCTCATGTGAGGGTTAAGAAACTTTGAAGAGCTAGGCCACATATAAGGTGAGTTGCTTTCAAAGCATATCACAGCTTGCAGTTCAATTTAATTTTGAATTGTAAAGATCTAGTTTTCTTTTCAATCATGCAAGGTATTTGATATCAATATTATCTTGTGGTAGTATTCCAGAAGTGAATTGTATGGTAGACTGATACACACGTTTGACATGAAGGTGTGTGTACTGCAATAGCTCTCTACCTAGGGATGGGAAACAGCCCTGAAGGTGCTACTCTGCATATATGGAAAAAAAAAGAAAAACGAATGCTGATCTTTCAAGCAATATGATAATACATTCCAGATATAGAAGACAAGATTAACACTTAAAAAGATATTCAACGGTATCTTAAATTAATATAAATACAATCTCCAGATTTTAATGCATAACATCATTCACTACTGGTAGTGCAGTGATAATGAACTGCAGTAACACGTGTGATTTTTTTTTCCCTCCTGATAAACCTTTGCAAGACGGGTTGCAATCTTTCTCCCACTTTCTCACTTTCACTTTCATAGCATGACATGTAGTATGCATAAACTCTATTTGGAGAGATAATTTGCACAGAATTTTTCACAATGGGAAAGGTTATTTATTCACAGTAAAGCAGTAAAGCAGAAAATGTCTGTTTGAATGAGATTTTCTTTTTGGTATGTGTATAATGTCATATTCTCTGCAGTAAAGGAGGAAGTAAGTAGTGTTAGAGGCAGTAAAACACATTTCTTTGTATTATTTTAATATTGATCTTGGCGTTTTGTAAAATAGCCCCCCATATGAAAATAGAAAATGAACAAAAGAAACAATTTGTTCAGATTAGGAAACAAATACTTAAGAGATACTTAGGGACCAGTAAAAAGAACTCTAATTTTCTGTGTTTTTCTGTCCCCTAAATGGAGTTCTGAAGTACAATATCATACACAGCCACTGGGTATTTCAGATCCATAGCACTCTTTACTTTGTTTCAAGCAGTAAAAAATAGATATTGGAGGTTTTACAGCAAGGACATTAAAAAAACCTACAAGTTATCCAAACATCCAAAACCTTGCAAGCCATATCAATATGCAAGAAAACAAGAAAAATATAAAATAATTTAAAAATAAATTTAAAAATATTCAAGTCTGATGGACTTCATAAGAATATTTTTCCTAATATAAATTGCCACATTTTGAGGGTGAAAACAGGAACCTTATTTCACCATTGGTATATCTGGGAAAACTGGTAGCAACTATAGATGTCATGTTTTATGTTAGCCTTCAGCACTTCTGCAGCATATAAAAGGAGAGAAGTCTTTCAGGGAAGAAACTCTGTGGGAAAACTGCATATACAGAGTAAATTAAAGAGTAAAACTTAGTTAAACTAAATTTGAGTTTGACTTTGCAGATTAAGAAACTCAAGTCAAGATGTATGCATATAGGACTGAATTTACTTGCCTGAACATTGGTATCTTGAGACATCTGAAAATAGTAATGCAAGGACGATACATTACAAGATACAGGCAAGTCCAGAACTATGAGGGAGCTGCACCGTTCTGGAACAGGGATAGGATAGAGGAGGGATGCTCTAGATTGCAGAATGGTACAATGTACAATAGTAGACTTTTCTGAATGATCCATTTTAAAACCAGCTTCTTGGAAGTAAAAACAATTGGGAGAATGCAATGATGATTATTTAAAAAAAAAATGTCAGGAAATTTCCGGGGTTTAGGAAATGCACAAAAGAGCCCAGTCAACTGGTTAGAAAGTTCAGATGAAATACAGAAGAATTAAGTTAATGTTTCAGAGCTGCTCGCTTCAGACTCATTTTCTGTTCCAGATATCTCATAAACAGGCACCGTTCTGAAGCATCTCATGTCACAGACCAGTGCTTCAAGCCTCAGGTTACACAGGAAATGACTGATTCTTACTTAGATCTCAGATATATCCCAGATGTCTGCTCTAGTCAGTATGGAGGATAAAGCATGACCAATATGAATGCACTTGTGCCAGAAAAAAAGCCCACTACCTACATTACACTGAGAACTTTTGTTTATTTGGGTGTTTTACTTGACAGGCAAATTAAAATTGATATAAAATGCAATGAGAAGGAATATTGTGCCACCGTAGCATAATTTCACATGAATAAAACAACTTTGTTGTAGATATACATTTCCTCTCTCCTTTTGGAAGCTGTTGTGCTTCATGAAACTACTCTAATGTTCACTGCATGTAAAGGAGAGGGTCTGACATTTGTCACAAGATGCAGTATAGCAACCTCAAATACCACAATTCTAAATTTATGTTTGTGGCGACCTTCAGATGCTAGGATGAAAACATCTCGGTTTGGGTTTCCCACTGAGCAACAAGACAGTGCCTGTTCCAAAGTGCTTCCTCTCACTAGCTTGTCCTATTTCTCCATTTGCTTTGGTGCTAGAAAACTAGAACTGAAATTCCTATTCCATTGAAACTAGAGCTGAACATTCAAAGTGATAAAGTGGCAAAAATGGTTTGGACTTTTCCTGTTCCCAGCTGTTCTGGCAAACCCCTTTAAATCACACCCAAATGGCAACATTTGCAGCAGTGGAGCTGATTTGTTCCCCTGACTAAATCCTTGCTCATTAGCCTTATCTTTAGCAACAATTTCCTTTGCCTCATGCTGTGTAGGCCAGGTGAATCTTAGGTAATATGGTTTCAGGCTTGGTACAGTATTTAAGCATACATCAGGTGGTAGATATATTAGGATACAAGAAGATGAATCTCAAGGGCAGAACATACAAGCCTGAGCAAGAGGCTTTTATAGATTCTCTTTTAATGTTATGATTTTGAAGGATCTGTTTTCATATCCAGTCATAAATTTCCAAAAGACCATTTCATTAAAAAAAAATAAATTAGTAAAAGTACAGAATTTTGTCATTCAGTTATGCAATATACTACAGTCTCATTATCTCATGGTGGTTATAAAGATCATAAATTTACAGGACAGCATTGATATGGAAAGGCAGGATCAGGAAGTTTCAAATGTAGATGCAGTAGTACTATCAGCTGTTATACAGCTGCTTTTACTTTGAATATGGCTACCTCTTGATATTGTTATAAAAATGGCAAGACTTTCTTCCTCTTGATAATTCATTCTGATTATTCTTTTTTGTTTGGAACACCTTTTCTTATTGAATATAACTAGCTGTTTTATTGCTACCATTAATCACCAAGCCCATTCTTTCCCTTCTTTTGTTCCTAAACACAATTTAAAAAAAAGCCCACGCCACAGCAAAAGTGTTTAAAAATGTAATTTTAAAAGTTTCAATTTAGAAATAAAAAGTAGAGAGAACATTCAAGAAAATATTTTTAAACAAACCTTCAGCTATCACTTTCTGGTAAATTCTCTGTCTGGAATGGTGACACCATGTTAGCCAATGCTAAATCTATAGATTTCTGCAGTAGCTTTTTTTCCCAAAATGTTGCACATGTTGCTCAGATGGAGTCAGTTCCTGTCTAATATTATGAGATTTTTATAAGACACAAGTATCCAAGTTAAAAAAAAAAAAAAAACAAACTTCAAAAGCTTTTAAAAATAGAATAATTTATATGGCAGAATAGTTTAGATTTATTCTAATCTAGTGTAGGATTTTTACTTTGTCTAGAAAAGAATAGCAATATTAGAAAAATGTGATGTGAAAAATGACTCACAGTCACGTGTTGAGGATGAAAAATTAATTCTATATATGTGTTCTTTCAATTGAAAGAAACGTGAACTTGTGATAGACAATATATTCAAGCAACTTCATAATAAATAATGGATTGATACAAAGATTAATGAGAAGGGTAGAATTTCAATCGTTATTTTTTTATACAACATAGAGTTGGTCTTGAATATAATTGTGTGGATAAAGAAAGACAGCCTTTTTCAACAAGAATTTGATCTTTTTGTCCTGACTTGTTGGAAGTTTCACTCCTGAAATTAGAGTTCTTTTCAGCAAACAGAGCAAAATTTTACCACTGAGACTCATGGTTGTTTGAAGCACTGGGAATTGTTTGTATTTCTGTCATGAAATGGAAATGCTTCCGAAATTAGAATGCCACCTTGTAAAGGTGAGTAGACTAGCCTGTTAGTAACCATCTTCAAGAGCTGGGCAAATGGGCAAAATGTGCATCAGAGCAAGAGAAATGCCCAAGGAAAGTTTTAACCAGCTCTGACATTTTACACCTAAAATCTCCTCATTATAAAAATAGCACTGTGTCCACTGCTAGCAGCCCATTGGCCCACAGGAATAACAGAACACAGAAATTGGCAGAAAGGTTAATTCTGCTCCTTATCTTGTCATTCACTGTTATTCTAATATAGTAAAGAGTAAAGAAAATTATAGGGTACTTCCTTAAGTGCTTAGATACGCAAATGAAATACCAGTCTTAACTGGGCTACTTGTGTAGCATGAGACTTGTGTCTATAGAAGTCAGAGGTCATAACACTTGTCTGCCTCTGTTTCCTTGTTTTTACAGTAAGGATATGATCTTTATTTATTTGTCCCTAAAACTTTACAATGACGATTTGACCAGCAATCACAGTTGACTATGGACAGCTAGAGGACTATGAAAATACAAAGTTTTTGTTCCTATTACTGTGTTATATAATACAGTGTTCTCCCATCCTCCTTACTATTAAATATCAAATGCAATTTGTACAATAAATATGTTATGGCCTTAATCCATTCTGTTATAACTTTAGAAGCCATAATAGTGTGATTTATTTTCTTCATAAATATACATGGGTAGCTAGGTTTTAATTTTTTTAATTAAAGTGAAGGGGGCAATATTTCCCCTTCGGCTTTCTGTTTGTGTCTGTGAACAGAGCTGTCCTGGGGCTTACTCCTGGAGTCTAAATGTTCTTAACACTTGGCTCAGGATCAGTATTAGCTCCCAAATAAATGCTGCTTCTCTGTGAAGCCCCTAAACCCTCTTTTATTCTCTGCTTATAAGAAGTATCTCCTTTCTACTGGGGTTAACAGTTCCTTTTTATTTAAAGATGAGACTCAAACACCATAAATATTACAGGCAAAACAGTGCAATGTAGTCTTATTTGTACATTTATAGCCTCATATAAATTTATGTTTCTGTACAATTTTTCAATTACGTCTGTTATTAAACCTTCTTATAGAAGCAATAAATGTTTGTGAAGAAAAATAACAGTGTTTAGAATTTCATAGGAAACATAACCTTCAACAACTATCTGACATTTCTTAGCTTGTCTTGAGTTTACTTCAAAGCAGAATGCTAGTGCGCAAAACAGAAATCTCAGACGTCTACAAACCATTTCCCCAGCTAAAGACGTCAGATAACTAGAAAGGCTTCAGGTTTTAGCCAACCATTTTCTATGCAAGTAAAGAGAAAACAAATGGAAATGAAAGTAAATCATAAAGCTGAATGACTGTTTGCTTTTTCTGTTTTAGCTTTGAATGCTTTGTAGGAGCTGAAGGGTGCAGAGGGCTATAAGCTTGCCTCCTGCCTGTAAAGGACAACAGTTGCATTTGATAACAGCCTGGCAAGCACCAAAGGTCTTACCAAACCATACCCTTGTGTTCTGTTAGCTGAAATTTCACCTCTGATCTGAAAAGGACCCTTACTTCACACTTTCCAGATCTCTGTATTGTAAGGAAGGGAGCTCGTAAGTATGGTGACCAGAGGCAATAATCTACAAGGTGTGTAGACAAAGCTACATGTTCACACCAATATGAAGNACCCATAGACTATATTCCAGACAAATTTTCATGCAATTTGTTGCTGTTGTTTCAGCAGAAGTCACAAGTATCAGATTACTTGCTTCATCAGATTAATCTAGGACTTTGTAAATCTAAAGTAGAAGAGAAGTGATATAAATTCTTTATAAATACATTTTAAAATATGGTAGATTATTTCTGAGCATATTTATAAGATGAAAGTTTGGGGTTTTGGTATGCAAGATGATATTATTGTTATTTAAATTGTGCCTGTTGAAATGCAGGTAATAACTGATGAGTAGCTAGTAATGAGCGGCTGATCAGCATGTTCAAGATATTTGGTAAGAAATGGTACTTCTTAATAATAATGTAATAATAATACTGTAGTTAAGTATACATTTGGCAGCTAAGACCTTGCATCTGATAATTAGGAGAATTTGCCACACAGTTCTCTATGGGTTTATGCTCGAATTGCTGAAACAATGGGAAGTCTGTCATTACATGTAGCAATTTTGGGGTCTGCTCCAAATGAGAACATTCCTTTCAATGTGGGCATACTGCAACTGAATTAAGTATATTATGCGTTATGGAATTTAGGTGCTTACGTCTATAAATAAAAACTATGAAGTGATATTTAATTCTGTTACCTCAGTGATTATTTCATCCTTTCATCTATGATATAACCAAAAACATGAATTTGCAGAAATATGTATTTGACCATATTAAAAAAAAATAATAAAGGAATAACTGAATGTTTCTAAATAAAATTAGAAAAAAAAACCACATATGAATGACAGATCACTCTAATTTTTAATTGAGAAATTCAAAAAGAGAGAATACTGAAACAATACAGAAAGATGGTCACAGTCTTATTAGCTGAATATGGCAAGCTGATACTAGACTCACCTGTGTGGAAATGTAAGTAATCTCAACACAGAGAAAATAGTCCATTAAGGTTTCAGTGACTACCATTATGGTAAAATAAGTCTTTATTGTGGTTCCTTTTTACTCCTTTTTTAGATAGTAAATTTACTTCTCAATGACAGTTTGTTTCCTGTGACATAAAAGTCAGTGTCAAAAAAATGACATTTGACATTTTTGAGAGTCCGCTAAAACTGCCTTTTAAGTTTTCTTGACACTAGCCCAAAAAATATGGAACAGCTATTAAACTGCTGTTCCCTTAATAAACATTAATTATAAGACAGCAGGTGATTAATCACTGATAATGAGCTATAGATGACTTTTAATGATCAGCTAATAGTGGCATGGGCCTTTAATATGAAAAATAATTAAAATTGATAACAGATTGTATGGTGCATATGCATGATAAAAATACATTTACAGTACAAAAGCAGGCACTCAAATATAGGAGGAATCTCTTTCCATGTGACCATGACAGTTTAGCTCAGAGTTTAGGATACTTGCAAGAGAGGAAGACCTGAATTATTTTCCCAGTTTTAGGCATCATTTGAAGCAGAGCTTGGATTTAGGGTACTACTTAAAGCTGTTGATTTTTCCTCTGAAGTCCAAAGTGCTAACAGGCGAACTGCAGTTATTTTTCCTTGTTGTTTTTCCTGACACAAGAAACCTTTAATTATAGCATGCAAAGTGAAACATTCTTGAGAAAAAAACCTTTTCCATCACCTTTCCTTTTCTGGAATAACCTATAGATGATTACAAAGGCACTCTTTCAAAAACAGGCATGTGACTTGAAATCTCTCCCTGGTTGCAAAGAAAATGTAATCCTGGCCTTTTTCTTCCTAGGGACACCAAGTGTGATACTGCTCTGTAAGGCTCTTCTTTTGGGGAGGAGAAACAGTGCTTTAACAGAAACAGACTGATCGCTCTGGAAAGGATTTCAAAATCATCAATACTGAAAAAGATTTTGCACCTTAATATTGTTCAGAATGAAAAGGCTTGTCTGTACATCCTGTCCTACTGGGTCACTTCAACACCCTATTGTTCAGCTGGTTGACTGCTGGGAACCAAACTCTGCCCACACAAATGGTGCTAACCAGAAAATTTGCCGATTCTTACAAATTCTCTCTGGCCTGATAGGCACACAGCATGGCACATTTTGCATCTATAGGGCTAGATTTTCTCCTGAAAAGGTCTAAGCTTTTTCCTCATAGGGGTTTCATTCATACTGACTGGTTCCTTCAATACCTTATCTCCTAAACCATGTTTGGCATTGTTGGGAAAGTTCTAGTTTGCCCACGCCAAAACCATGCCAGGGAGTGTGCTAATAATTACATAGTACAGACAGTTGTAGGATGGTACATGAACCCGTGTCCTTTCACTCTCCACTTTGCTATTATGTAGTCTTTGGTATCCAGCTTATAGCTGAACATTACAGATTTCAGGACCAGGACCTAAACACTAGGTATTATCATGCTGGTGTTAAAAAATTTTTTAAAGGGGCCTACTCACCATTAGTAACCACATTAATTAATTCGAATGTTAAGGCTCTATAGAAAAGTAATTTGCTAAAGGTGATAGAATCCAAGACAATTTCGAGAATATATTTTTGCACCATTGAGGTGGGAACAGATGTGAATTCTAACTCTAAATGATTTTGATTCTGCAATAATTTTCCTACTTTATGCTGTCCTCTTCTATTTGTTTAGCCCCTGTCGATATGCCATATCGTCATGCCACATATTGAATCCTGATCAGTTAAACATTAACACAGCAGCTTTACAAATTCCAGAAGCTACAATTAAGTTAATTTCTCTGCCCTTGTGAATAATCTCTTGCATTTACAAGATTTTTGAGAGTTTACATGAGATTGCAAGGTTATTGCAGGTGATAGAGTAACACTGAAACTTTGGGGATTATTCTACTTTTTTATCAGGGTTATTCCATTCACATTGTTGGAGATATTTCCACTTTGCTATTATAAAAACAAAAAGTGCATGGTGTTCATCATCCAGAAAGGGTGCTGAGCAAATAGATAATGTAATAGATTTTCAATAAAAACCTCAGTCATCTAATCTGATTAATAAATTGCATAGAACACCACAGAACTAATATTATTGATTTTTACTGGTTCTTCATTTGCTTTTTGGATTAACAAAAGATTCTTAGTAATTGTAAATGAGTGACTTGGAAAGGTCATGGAAAGTAAGTACAGAAGAGATGAAGAAGATAAAGTCTGGGAGTAGAGATGGAGAGAAGAAGGAGAAGGCCTGAAAAATAAGTAAAATATGAAGAAAATCAAGAAACAACAAAGGAGACTGGGATAAGAAAGGGAAGAACATAAAAACAGGAGAGTGAAGTACAAAGATGAGATCTATAGCAATCATTTTTCAAGTTGGATTGGATTTTTGTGGTTTGGTGTTTTTTTTTAATCAATGGATTTTTCATATATCAGTAGAATAAAAATAAAAAATAAACGGCAAATGTAAAATATAAAAAAAGTTTTAATATCACCATTCAACTGGCAGTGTTGACAGTTATAGCTGATGTCCTTCAAATCAAATAATAAATTGTAATTTTGTATTTCAATATGCCCTGACAGTAAGCTTAAGGTAATACGGTGTCAATAACAGAAGGATCCTTTTTTAAAATCACAATTGACTGTAAGTGATAGAAAATCAATCATGATGTTGCCTTGGTAAAAGCACTATTTTCAAGGTTGATGATTTGGCAATATGACATCCTTATTTTTATTAAAATTATTAATAATAGTAAAAAAATCATAATCTTTGTGATTAAAGAGGATTCCTTATAAGGACATCTAGGTCATTTGAAATTTTCAGAAAAATTGTAGTGTTTTGGATGAGAACGTGCATCCAATTTTCATGAAACTAACTTTCTGACTGCTTGTAGTCACTAAAGAGCAGATTATACTATTTGGAAGAGTTGCACTTTAAAGTACCCACTGTTCTGGCCAAATTCTAATGTGGAAAATTACATTGTGCCTATCAACAATCACCTCTTCTATTTCTAAAGGCAAGTCCTGTTTATTACCTACTGTCCTAGATATTAGACATGTGGCTAACGTGGAGCATGTTGCTAAATCCATCACATGCTTATCTGCCTTGCTGAATTGTCACTCTGATCCACTTGTTAACTCTATTAAAGTGTCCCATTTTTAATCAGTAGGATGGCAATTTAACTTCTTTATAAAATACAAGAAAGTATTATGTGTAAAATCCAGATCAGAATTTCAGCAGCCAATAGTTCAGGAAAGTGACAAGCTAGGTTCCTTGTATTAATGATACCTCTATTTCAATACGCTTTTCTTGTATCCTGTAGAACAAATAGATAAGATATCATTCCTTTACACAGTTGAGTACTTGTACAGTTTTAGGCACCTGCAAAACCCCATAAACTTTGAGCTGCAGGTATACAAATTGCATATTTTATTTATAAGGATGAGAATTTTAAAAGCACAAATTGCTTAATTGGTCTTCTGCCAACACTAAAGCTGAAGCAGAATTAGAATGTTGAATCCTCCCACAAGCACTTCTATTGCAAAGGCAAGTGATTAGAACTTCCTTAACTCTTTTTAAAGCTAGTCATGTTGAAATAGAAGTCTTTTCAGTTAATAAAGTGAATTCAGTGGAAGGGTAATGCATATGTGCAACCCAGTATTGTAATGTACAGCTCCAGAAATCTCAAAGCTCAAGAGGCAGCAACTACAACGGTTCATGAAAGCACCATGGGATCCTGCAAGAGGAACAGCAAGTATAGTGACATCATTGTCTTTAATTTAGTAATAGGACTCCAATTAGGGCAGGATTAGGTTTCTTATCTTATTTTATGTTGTAATTACATATAAAATCCTTGATAAGATTAAGTGCTGTGATAAATTCTGCATTTTCACTTAGCTTAAATTCATAACTGTATGTGTTTTCAGATAAGCAAATGATTTAAAATTTATCGAACTCATGTCTTCTTCAAAGACTGAAATCAGTCAGATTCAGTTCAGGCATATAATTTTTGCAATGGAAAGAGACTTAATGCTTCCATAGTAACACAGGCCTTAAGAACTGCTGACATTAGTTTAAGGGGAATGTTCAACTATTCTTAAGAAAATCAGACCAATATTCTTTGGGTTTGCTTCATATATATATATATATATATATGTAAGTACATCTGACATTTCTAACTCACGTTTAAGTGAAATTTACCCTATACACCAGTGAAACTAAAGACAACACCTCACACCCACCTTATGTATTGTACAAAATCAATTAGTAGACGGACATTTAATAGCTGTACAAATGTATCTTAATGAACCTTAGGATGGTATAGCTTTCCTTATAATTGCTGACAGCTATGTTCCTTTAGGTTTAAAGTCATGCATGCTTATCAGAGATGCCATTGACATGTACTTGTTCTGTTTATTGATTGCTTAATTAGTTTCCAAGATAATCAGGAACAGATGCAAGTGTTTAACCGTCTCTTGCTGTGTCTTACTCTGAGCACAAAATTGTGGAGCAGCTGTGTGATTTCAGGAAATAAATTAACCTCCATGAATTGAACTACTTTGGATCTTGGTATAGGGTACAATGTTGGTGCAGCAGTATCATCTATAATGTGAAATGAATTCAGGGGAAGCTGGTATGCTGACTCCAAAAAGTAACTGGAAATAAGACTTTCTTGGCTTTCAAATGATAGTTCAAAGAAGAACTTTTTGCTCTTCATTCTGCACTATTTTTTGCTAGATGTAGCTTCCAACAGCCAGAATAAAAAGGTTTTTGCTCACAATAATAACCTCTAGGGATTTCTCTGTCACAGAAATTAAATCAAGTGTCAACATTCTTAGTAGGGAACCTTATACATCATTGGTGGAGCTGGCTAAATAATGGACTGTGGAAGGTGGCATGTGTCTCAGAAATTTAAAAACTCAGATAAAGCTAACACAATGTTCTGTTTTGATGAGAGCAAAATTCTTTGTTTGAAATTGGTTCTTTTAAAGTGGTATAGAGTGTTTGTCTTGAATAAAATTGTGGAAAATATTCAGAAGAAAAACAGTCTCAAACTAAAGAATTCAAATGTTCTTGGATTAAAAGGTTGCTATTGCATTTATAGATTTTCTGAGAGACTGTATTCCTTAATGATTACTTCAGCATAATTAATGTAAATTCACAATATTTGGGCTTATTTTATCTGCTTTATAAAACAAAGCACACAGCTCTACCCATAATAATAAAAATACCCTTCAATAATAATAACACCACATATAAGAATAATCTAGCTGCCTAAGTGTTGACATAAATGTAGGCATTCCATATTTATAATTAGGTATTACTGTTTCCCATTCTGTGAAAACAAAAAAAAAAAAAACACCTCTTTCCTACTTTTGTCCTTATAATAGAAATAAACCATAGACTTGTTCAGAAAACAATTTTCCTTAGGTTTTACTGAAGTATTTGATGTTAGTATAGGGAAAAACATCCATTTCTGCATAACTATTTATGTGGAATTGTTGTCTTCCAGTGATGACTTCTGATAGTTTTACCATGGGTTCAATGTGCTTTTTACAATTACTTTTTCAAAGATGACCAGGAAAGCACTGCATACCTAGTGAGTTGTCAGAGTTTAGAAAATGTTTTCTAACCCCTTTCCCAATTTAGGTTGAGGAGTCTAGTACTCAAAAGTATGTCTTTATTATCGGAAAAACTGCTCTACCAGAGCTGTTTAGTTTGAGACCAGAATAAAGGTGTTCAAGGCTCCTATCGTACCTGTAGGCCAGAGAGATGTGAAGATTCACTTAGTAATCAATCTCACATTTAGATTCAAAGGACACTGAACCAAGACGAGTTGGAGAAGAAAAGGGAGGGTGAGGGAGGGGAGAAAAAAAAATTCTAAAATACTTTATTAAAAATAATTTGTCACAAGTGAGACTTTAAAATTAGAACATCTTAACTGTTATCAGAAAATCCATACATCATTTTTATTCTCAACAAATGTATTGCCTATAATTAAGTTACACATATATATGAACATTTAATTTTTTCTAATGCAACTAGTATGCAAGGTCATCTATGCTCTACTTAGTAATAGTGCATTAATACTGAAGTATTGATTCCTGTATCAATCAGCATTTCAAAAAACAACAACCTTGGAAGTGTGCATGTTTTAACCTTGTGCTTGAAAGATGCTCACCTGCTAATTATCACTCACCGGTATTTTGCCTAAAGTTCTGAAACCATTCAGAAGATAATATCAAGATAATGCATGATTTTGAAACTCTTTAAGTTGGGTAGCTGTGGTTTTCTGTCTTGAGTCCTACTTTCCATGAAGTGTTTCTGCTGCTGAAATTACTAGGGATTCAGATTTCATTCTGACTTTTTGATTACGTGATAAAAATGAACCATTTTACTAAGCATTCCTACTAAATGACAGACAGAACTGTTAACTCCTATAAATGGACAATTACATAATTTTACAAACTAGAGATTATTTTATTATTTGAAATCGGGTTTCAGATGAAAATTTTGTTAGCCTGAATTCAGCAGATCTTTGGATAAAAATGCCCATTTCCATTCACCTACAGCAACATAAGTCAAGTTAAGATGCTTTCAGTGACTACCTCTTGTTGTTTTATTTCCTCATCTATTTCTACTTTTATATGAGAAGGAATAATAATTTCACAAATATTGTGAACTTACATTCAAATAAACATAACTGTGGGAAATGGAGCAAAACAAGTTCAGGAAATATTAGCACTAAGTTTTTTTAGCTGTTTTTTTATATCAAAAGAATCATGATTCTGATTAGTAGAATTAGAGAAAAAATATGTCTTACAATTGTATTGTACCTTTGGAAAAACTGAAAGTTAAGCATCTCAAAATATGTGTTGGTTCTTCAAAACATGTACAGTAATCTAATCAGAAATTTTGTTTATAGAACACAGATAATACAAAAATGTGATGACATTGCAGTCTGACAAAGGAAAACTGTGGAATGTTAAAAATTGGAGGAAATCAGACGACCAGAAGATTTACTTGATAGTATTTCTATGACTTGCTTAGCCAGATCTTGTAGTAGTTTGGGGCCATATGATACAATAGTCAGTGCAGTATCACTATAATCCGACTGCAAACCCTAATTACAGACCAGAAGAGTAAAAATGATTTGTGGTATTTGTTCTCCTGAGTACACAGTGCATCCAAATCATAATTTGCTGTCAGCATCAAGAGACTTCACAACACAGGAAGAGATTACCCATTAGCATCAGGCTCTTCAGAAGTCACTGGATATAAGGGATTGATTTAATAGGTCTACTTGTAATCAACACCAGGTCCCAGTTGTTAATAATATAAATCTAGAGACAAAGGCAATTTAGAAAAAATGAGAATAATACTTGGGATTTGGATGAACATTTGATCATATTATTGCTATGGCTCAATAGCTATTTTCTAGAAAGGCATCTAGCCAACACACTGATTTTTCAGAAAAACCCTGCTATACACTTCATTTCTTGATGCAATGAGATCACACACTAAGCAATGTTTAAAATTTTGAAAAATAGGATCTTTTTCTAAATGCTAGTCTAACATGCTCAGTGTTATCCAAAAGAACATGTCACTTTTCAAAAGTATAAGTTTAAAATGGTCAAGTAAATGGGTTACTTGATAAAACTTACAAATTTCATGACAGCTAGCCTCGAATCATCTTAAATTGATAATCAAGCTTCTTTTTTTTTTTTTTTTTTTCCCCCAGCATTTAGCCAGCTACATTCCTAGAGCATGGATAGACATTTGAGAAGCCAATGACTTTCTGCTCTTTCTCGTGCCACTCAGGGAGCAGTAGCAGGGTAACATTGCCTCTCTCCATTTGCCAAGAGCAATTCAAAGATGTTCTATATCCTTGGAAATGTCAGTATTGGTTGGTGTTCAACAGTGCAAGCGCATGCTTTATAAAAAAGTCTTCTAGTGCTGCAGAGTTTGATTTCAAGTCTGCCTCAGGATTCCTGTCCCTCATGGGATGTGTGCATGGATTAGAGTTCTGCAAGGGTGAATTCATGTACATTTGGTTTTAATTCCAAAAGTGGATTTATTGATGAATAGCTTTGCTCAGTGTGATGGCTACTATTAACTCCATAGCCTCTTTTGTTTAAGGTAAAAATAATCCACTAAAAGCTTAGTACTTCAAAATATATTAGATTTGATAAATTCAAATTCTTCAGTATATGTCTGAACAACAGAGTAATGCCCTTCCAGCTCCTCAAACTGCTGCAGTTTAACTATTCAAATAAATTTCTTTGCTTAATGGGATATTAGGAAGCCACAAGACAAACACCTATTTGTAATTTGGGCCTCTTTTGCAAATATTTAATACTGAGGAAGGCCTGAATGAAAACAAAGCAAAACAATCAGGGAATTATAGCAGCAACTTCCTAATGTGGTTTCTTTAAAAACGGAAACATTTTTATTTTTGTATTACTTTTCTACACTGATGCAGATAACTAGAAACATACTTTGGTTCTGATGAAGCAAATATTCTTCTCCTGCCAAATCCACCTTTTCTGGGTGTAAAATTCTCCTTTTATTATTGGAGAATAATCACTTTTTCTTTTCATGCACATGCATCACAGGTGCAATTACATATTTAAGAAAGTAATGAAAAAAAAAAAAAAAAGACAAAACCAAATTTTATTGAGAACTGCCCCCTGCTGTACTTTTGGTTACCACAGTGGATATGTCTGGAAGACCTTGTCTTCAAAATCAAATTCCATAAAAATATTAAACTGTTGAGCTTGTCATTTGTGGAACCATAAATGTTTCTAGAGTTATGAATAGAATATGAATATGAAACTGTTTAAGTTTCAGTAAAGACATTGTATGTTCAGAAAGAGAAAAATAGCAGCATGTTCATATAGTCAAATAGCACTTAATGATCTATGTTTAATTTCATATGCTGCTTGCCAGGAGAGAGAAGAACGCTGAAGTGTAAAAATAAAAAGAAAATTCTCATTCCCCTCTCCAATCTGCTCAACAAGAAGTGCAGGGACAGCAAAACTAGGACATGGTGTACAGGTGGTCCTAAGGCTGTTCCAGACTTCTACTGAAGTCCAGTACTTCAGTACTGCTCAGTAGCTGCTGCTCAGAGGACTCTAAAACACTTAGTTAAAGCTTCTTAAAGAGCATTAACTTTGGCCCAGTTACCATGTACTGAGGTGCGCTAAGTGTGATGCTGCAGAGAAAAACTAATTTTTGGCTGTTAAAGCCCTGTCCTCCATTATGCTGAGAAAGCTCAGTTGAATACCCATGGAGACTCTTCTAAGGTCTAATAAGAGGAAACAGCATGGAGCTTGCGGTTGCATCAAAGACACTGTGTCAGATTAGTGCTACATAAAAAATTACCAGTCTTAAATAGTGAAGAAAGAACAGAGTGAATATGGGAGGCCAATGTAAATAATGTTTCTGCTTTAATAGTTATTTGGAGAGTTTTAGTTTCACAGTATGTAAGTAGCTTAAAGAAATATTTCTGTTGGGTACTGTAATCTTAATGTGGACTTTTAGACAATCATTTGCTGTATCAAGTTCCAACATTGATAATGATACTCAGAACTAAACACCAAACTAATTCATAACTTTGAGTTTTCTTTTACCTTTTAGAGAAATATTTTTCTGTGTATTATACTTGCTGACTGTTCTTTTTTAAAAGCTTGTTGGTTTCTGTGGAGTCCAAGCTTCTTGACAATATGTCTTAATTTTCTTTTTTTTTTTTTTACAAAAAAGCAATAACATACTAACAAGCAATTTAAAGTTCAAAAAAGTTCCTTTCTTAGTCTCTGCTTATGGAAACAAACACCCTTCATGTTCCAGGTAGTTTTGCCCAGGCTTCATTCAAAGGAATTCTTCCTTTCACGCTACCTGCATGTCAGGCTGCATGCTGCATACTTCATTCATGCCAGATTCTTCTCAGTGGTGGCAAGAGAAATGACCACAGATTAAGAAATGTGATATCCCATCTGAACACAAGAAAAAAGCTTTTCTGTTGTGAAGGTGGTCAAACACTGGCACAGGTTGCCTGCAGAGGTTGTGGAGTCTCTGTCCTGGAAGATATTCAAAAGTTATCTGGACATTGATGCAGGCAAACAGTCCAGCTGACCCTGCTTTAGCAGGGAGGGTGGACTAGCTAATATCAAGAGGTCCCTTCCAAGCTCCACAATTATGTGATTTTAGAGTATAATGAAGAACTCTATGCTATGATAAACCATCTCTGAGCTGCTTCTAGTGAGTACTTGCTTGAGACTGCTGCACCACAACAACCATGCCACAGCTTTTTCATCTTATTTCCATTCTAGTCACATTTGAAAACTTGCTTCCTTGTGAAGCCAAGTCCCTCTGCTAAGATACACAGCAGTATTTGTGTTCAAACTTCATTGATATGAATGCAAGGTGATGGGAAACAATACTAATCCGTGGTTTGCAGTGTTTAAAAGCATGTCTGTGCCAGGGAGAAGTAAGAGGCCAGTTGATGCATGAGGAAGGATGAGCTGAGAGTTGACAGCAGGTATGGCATGGGCAGGGCAGTGCCCACACTGATGATGCTTCAGGGCAGAGTGATGAGAGAGACAGTCCATCAAAAGTCCCAGACAAGGTGATGTAATGAGTTAAGTCCATGGATCCTCTCAGGAAAGTCTGGAAGCATGGCTGGAGGTACAAGCATAGGTACAAGAATTCAAGAAAATAGGTACATGGATTCAAGAAATCCATGAAAAAGAACAGCAGAAGATTAGTTTGGGCTCAGGGACACCTGCAACGTAATTAAAGGCAGGTCTGGGTGTCCAGGTATGATCTTGAACAAAACCTCTGTGTTGACAGGTAGAGGTGGTGGATGTTATGAGTATATGATACTTTTGTGTAGCATATGTTCATATGCATCAATGATCTGAAACAATTTTCATTAAAACAATTATTTTGGTAACCACTTTTGCTGCTTATTGTCAGAAGTATTTATCAAACATTAACACAATCCTTTCTTTAGTTTGCTTTCCTCTAAAGATATACACTGTCTAATGATTTCCACTTTTCCTCCAGCTAGCTTGTAGTTATATTGAGTATATGAAATTTTTGAGCTTCTCAGAATCCCAGACAAAAGAAAATCCCATCAATAAGAAGTAGGATATGCATGAAATCAAACAAAAATTAGAAAATTAAGCACACCATCATTTTCAGTGCATACAGAAGAGCCTACTAGAAACATGAGTCTAAATCTATTTCAGTAAGAGCAAGTCCTTCCACTGATTTTAGTAGATACAGATCATGTCCTGGTGCAGCACAATATAAACAAATTCAGAAAAGTCTGTTGGCAAAAAGATATTTTGATATACAAAGTCCAATTAATCCTTACATGAGAACTAAAAATTACCTTGTGGGTTACAGCCTCTTCGATCTGTTGGGTTTTTTTTTTTTTTTTAATGAAATCTAAATAATCTTAACTTTTTCCAATGAATCGGCTTTTCAAGGGCTCTTCTTGTAGTTGTCATGCAGTTCTAATACACAATGAACATTCATTACAGTAACATTAATCTGGCAGACATTACACTTCAAATAATTGCTGCCTGCCTTAATTCCTGGTTTGTCCTTTTGTAAGCATTAATTACATATGTCAACAACAATCAGTTTAGAGTAAGATAATTGCAGGTATGGAAAAAGGTTACTCTTAGCAAATATGTACTTGAAAGATAATGTCTTCATAGTATTAGGATTTTATTTACTTCAAGATCTGCATGAATTTGTTGGAAGCCCTTTAGCTATATAAACAAAATGGACATTCCATTGTAATTCTTTGTATATGTGTTTATCACACAAGCTAACAGATTTACAGATGTGGAACCTTTTTTTTTGTTCATAGCAAAAAAGACATGCAGATGTTTGTTGGTGATTTAGAACCAACATACAGTTATTTATAGGTATTTATTTCACTCCAATATGTTAAAAGAACTATCCAATAATATGAAAATACACCTAAAACATTTTGCCAGATTGCCTTATATGCAACATTTTCAATAAAAATTTCCAGTACCAATGCTGTTGTTCATGTATTTCATCATATAGATGCTCAGCATTCTGTTACCTGTGGATCCTGTGTATTTTTCAGGGTATGCAACATGCTGTGGATCACAAATTTGTTGTGACTTATTTTTAAGAATCTTCTTGTTTTCATTTGCTCTACTTAAAAAGTCAAATCAAGTGTGCCTTCATCATTCATGGCAGACATACAAATATTGTTAAAAACATGAAATGAAAGTGAACCAACAACCTCTCTATTTATTTTGATATGGCATTTCATTATTTTTACAGGCAGAAAACTTCTCGTAATATACATTTGCAAATTAGAAATCTTCTTGTGCTATTCCTAGTGTATATAGAGGAGAACTGACCAGTATTTTGATGTAATAATACAATTTTACACGCTGGAAGACTCCTTTCATGTCATCAGTTTGTCTCCTTCATAGTGGAAATATCCAGTTTCTTCAGGTTTTGTTCAGAAGTCATGTTTTATCAACTTCTGATAATTTCATAGAATCATAGAATACCTTGGTTTGGAAGGGACTTTTAAAGGTCATGTAGTCCAACTTCCCCTGCATTTAACAGGGATGTCTTCAACTTTTTCAGGTTGCTCCGAGTCCCCTCCAGCCTGACCTTTCCAGGGATAGAGCACTTACCATCTCTCTAAGCAACCTGTTCCAGTGTTTCACCAGCCTCATTGTAAAAAATGTCTTCCTTATGTCTAGTCTGAATATACTCTTTTTTAATTTAAAACCATTACCCTTTTTTGTTTTTATAACAGGCCCTGCTTGCCTCTATCTTTCCTGTAGGGCCCCTTTAAGTTCTGAAAAGCCACAATAAGGTGTCCCAAGAGCCTTCTTTTCTCCAGGTAGAATAACCCTGACTCTCTCAGCCTGTCTTCATAGGAGAGGTGTTCCTTCCCTCTGATCATTTTTGCACACCTCTTCTTGACCTGCTCCAACAGATACATGTCTTTCCTGTGCTTAGGGGTCTAGAGCTGGACACCAGGTGAGACTCCAGGTGGGGTCTCAGTCAAGGGGCAGAATCCACCCTCCTCCTACTGACCATGCTTCTTTTGATGCAGTCAGGATACAGATGGCTGCAAGAGCATTGTCAGCTCATGTCCAACTTTTCATCTACTCTTACCCTTAAGTCCTTCCTGGCAGGACTGCTCTCCTAAATCCTAAATTCTTTCATCCTAAATTCTGTATTGATACCAGGGGTTGCTCTGACCTGCTTGCAGGACCCTGCCTTGTTGAATCTTAGGAGATTCACATGGGCCTACTTCTCAAGCCTGTCCAGGTCCCTCTGGATGAAATACCATCCCTCAGACATGTCAACTGCACCACTTAGCTTGGTGTTGCCTGCAAAATTACTGAGGGTGAACTTGATCCCACTCCCTATGTCACTGATGAAGATATTGAACAGTCCTGATCCCACTACAGACCATGAGGGACACCAGTCATCACTGATCGCCATCTAGACATTGAGCCATTGACCTCTACCCTCTGGGTGTGACCATCCAGACAATTCCTCATTAGCTGAACAGTCCACCCATCAAATCCATATCTCTCTAATTTAGAGAAAAGGATGCTGTGGGGAACAGTGTAAAAGGCCTTGCAGAGGTCCAGATAGATGACATCTGTAGCTATTCCCTTGTCCATTGATGTAGTCACTCCATCACAGAAGGTCACTAGATTTGTCAGGCTGGATTTGCCCATGGTGAAACCATGTTGGCTGTCTCAAATCACCTCCCTGTCCTCTATATACCTTAGCACAACTTATAGCAGGATCTGCCAGGCACAGAGGTGAGACTGACAGGTCAGTAGTTCCCAGCATCCTCTTTTCTACCCTTTTTAAAAACGAGTGCAATGACTTTTTTTTTTTTTTT
>VZRU01011081.1:500-25029 GCA_013398155.1 Pedionomus torquatus
AGTAGGGGTGTTGATTTCTTGTCTCAAGAAGTTGTCATCTAGGCACTCTAGGAGCTTCCTGGAGCGCCCACAGTCAGCCATATGACTTTTCCAACAAATGTCCAGGTGGTTAAAATCTCCCAGCAGGATGAGAGCCTGTGACCGCGATGCCTCCTTAAGTTGGAGTAAGAAGGCATCATTGACAGGCTTCTCCTGGTCAGGTGGCCTGTAGTAAACTCCCATCATGAGGTTCCCTCTGTTGTTCCTATCCCTAATTCCTACCCATAAGCTTTCGACCTGCTCATGGCTATTCTTTAGCGGTAACTCCTCACATTCTAGTCTTTTCCTCACATAGAGGGCAACACCTCCACCCCTTCTTCCTCTCCTGTCCCTTCTGAACAGCTTGTAGCCATCAATGGTCACACTCCAATCATAGGAATCATCCCAACAAGTTTCTGTAATGGCTACTATATCATAACTTTCCTGTAGCAGGATAGTTTCTAACTCCTAACTCATCTCTGTATGGTAGAAAGAGTTCCTTTCTTGGTGATGGCAGATTAATATGTTTATAGTTTTAAGAGACAAGAGTTTTCGTTAGGTTTTTGGAGAGAAATGCCAGTTTTCTCATTACTTTTAGGTTATATACTTGAATAACTATAGTATTTTAAGGTCCAGTTTTATGTACTTAAAAACAGGTTTAAAAGAGAGTTCACTAGGTGATTTTGGCACCTGCATGGAGAAATTTCAAAGTAGTAAAATGCTCACTGTCTGTGTACTTTGTGAGAATTGTAAATGAAAGCTTTGTATTCTGTTGGCTCTGCAATATTGATTTTATTCATAGACACTTCTTGTAGCTGTTCCAGTCTTCTGAATAGTAGTGATGTAGCTATATTCAGAATTTATTTTAAATGACATTTTCAAGGCTTATGGATTCAATAGGAAAACTGTAACTTTTAGCTTCCATTGAATTTGTGACTTACCTGTGTATACCTCTACTTGATTTTGCATGACTAGACTTTTTTACCCCCTCCAGTTTTCCCTACATTTTAAAGGGGTTGTTAAGACAATCTGAGTATAATACTGAATCAAAACTATTTAAACTAAATGTGTCAATATCTGCAATTTTTTCATTAACTGAAACGTCATTTTTGGTATTTTTTTTCTCTACTTTAGAGAACATTTCCTTTCTGAATGTGGGAAAGACATGTTTGTCTTTTCGTTACCTAGGTGGTCTTTAGACTGTGTTGGATGATGGAACATAAAAGTATTGCTAGACTATAGTATGGTTTTAATATATGGGTAAAAATAGAGATAGGCAATTAAGGTAATAAAATAATAACCTAGTTTTATGGGTATCAGAATGAGCTCAGATGGTATCTATTTATTTGTCAGCAGTCAAAACCAACAATTTTAACCCAAGCTGCTTATTCCATTCTCTTCTATGCAGTGCTGCTTCGTTGCCAAGCAGAGATACTTAGGTCAATGTAGCTTCCATATGTGTTCAGTGACTTGTTTCTACTGGAGATTTTACCCATCACTGTTGCTGAGCAATATAACTCTTTTCACTTAGGAAAAGATGTAAACATCTTTTACTGAAGCTTAAATATTTAGTTGTTGGCTTTTTTTATCGATGCTTTCTGCATCAGTAAAAATATGTAAGGGGTGAGGCCTCCAAAATATAAACTTATCAATAGTTGTTAAAGTAAATTTTACTTAGTTAAATGCTTTTGAATTATTTTTATAGGGTTTAGTTTAGCAGCTTTTAAGAGGAACAAGAGGAAGCTGGAGTTGGCCGAAAAGGTGGAAACAGATCTCATTCAACTAAAGAAAAGGAGACAATCAAATGAAAAGGTTAGTTCCTGTTTAAAATTTTATTGTGCCATCCTAAACTTACAGCTGATTACTAATAAATTTCATGCCATATATATACAGTGAGACTAATGTAACATCAAAAGTCACTTCTTGACCAGTCTAATGTTTAGATGATATAATGTTAATTTAGTGTAGTAAAAATTTTCTGCCTGGCTATTTAAAACCCAAACTCACTTTGTGTCACGAAAAATATTTTGCTCATTTGGAACTGGAAATATGACAGATGTAAACACAAACAGATAATTATTTACTGAAACTTTTTCTTTAGCTTGGGATCTCTGTCACTGTTTCCCACTTTTTAATGTTTCCTGAGTGCACTGCATTATGGAACTGGAACTGGTGAAATTTGAAATATCAGGTAGGTAAACATGTGCATCTGTGCATGCATCTAGCATTGACCTGGCCCATATTACTTGCACTACAAAAGTATTAGGATTCCCTCTGTTCCTTTCGCTCCTAGTTTGAATTTAGGGTCTTTGTTACCATTTGAGAATGTCGATCACAGTATTTGTGTTTACTGTTGAATATCAAAGTATAGCTCATTAAATTAAATGCTTACATTTTATATGAGACCTGTGGGTTTTCATATTGGCCATTTCCCTTTGCTTTGGTAAGCTGACTGAGCACTGCCTTATGTAGTTGCATATGTTGATATAAAGTAAAACCCCCAGAGAATTGGCAAAAATTTGTTCACTGTAGTCTGTGCAAATATAAACCAGGGATAAATTGGCCATTTTCCTTCTGTGTTCTTGGATAAGAAGTTGTCCTAGGGTGCTAATTTTTCTGTTTTCAAGGGAGGTAAAACCTGTAAAGAAAGTAAGGATAGAGGAAGGGGAGGATGTTAGTTATACATTTTTGAACTTTTCCTGTTTACAGAACTTCATGTACTTCCTTGTGAAACTAATGCTGTTAAAATGTAACTGAGGGAGGAGGGATCTCTGTACAGTATTGATGTTCATGTAATAAGGGGCAAGTCAATGCTTGAAACATACGCCAATGCATGAGCTTACCGACCTGCAATTTGAAATTTCAAGGGCTCCAGAGTCACGTGCAGCACTTGTGGGAGACCCCCAAAGGCCAGTGAGGGTAGGTAAAGGAGGTGATCAAATAAAGCTCTACTCACTGGTAAGTAATCAAGTAACATAACACAATGGTTTTGTTAGCTGTTTGCGCCCATCCTGTCCATGGAGGGGGGATGAAGCCAAACCGTGCTAGTAACATGGACTGCTTGTGTTACCCACATAGCATAAGATAATTGCAGCCTTACAGGAAAACCAGTTTTTCAAAATGAAACATCAATGACAAGTCAAATTCTACAGCAGCGAATTCTATTAAAAAAAAAAAAGGCAGAATAATTGACTAATTCTCTCTAAGCTATTAGAAAAGGTCATTAGGTAGGGTGAGTACATGATCTGTCGTTCCCAAACTTGTACTGTGAAAACTGAGCTCTCATAAAAGATTTAAAAATAATTGTTTAAAAATGATTAAAAATACTTGAATAATTAAAAGTTAATCTTCTTGTGAAAGTTAAGCTTTAATTGATAAATACTCATTTAATTTTTGTATTTGCTGACCTCTGGAACTCCAGACCTGTCCCTTCATAGCTGTTTCATTGTCTAGTTAAACTTCACCAGTTCAGCCCTAAGCTACACTTTAGCTTGTGTCCTTCTGTTGCCAGTACTGCCTAATTGTTATAAATTCTAGTGGTTGTTTTTTTTTTTTTTTGTCTATGAAATTTTAGCAGTTGGGAGAAGAGCAAGGTAGAAAGGATGTTAACAAAATTGAAGCTGAATGGAAATCATAACTAAAAGACCTATGTGGTAGTATTGCATACCAAAAAAGGCTGAAATTACTTGGAAGTTTTTAGCTACTGATAAATTCCACCAACTAAAAATAAACATACAGTTTTAAAAATTACTTTTCAATACAAATTAAATTATACCAAGCTCAAAAAGAAAGAAAGAAAGGCTGTTGAAATTTAATAAAGACTATATGGAAAGACTAGGCATTAAGACTTACTGAATGACTTTTATTTCCAAGTAAACGGAATTTTCTCTTTGCTGTATTTTTCATTGTTTACCCAATGTAGGATTCATAGAGGGTTATGTTGTGGCCCACCAGAAGACCCATTAATGACTTCACCTAATTTTGAAGGTGTGAAAATTGAGATTTTAATTTTTTTCTAGGTTGTAGTGACTTATATATTGACTTACATAGTTAAGAAATCATATTTGGATCTGAATTCATTAAACATATTAATAGGGGTACTGGCTTTGATTTGTTAATTCAGCCAGATGCCATTCTGAAATTCTCACTTCAATCACTGATAAATTTCAGAATTAAAAATTTGTTGTCTTACTGTTAACTTTTACCGGAGGAAGTTGTCATTGAAAATAGCATAGTAGAGTTTGGCTAAAAGCCCTAGTTTTTAATTTGTCTTCTGCTATTACAAACTCTTTTTAAAGCTGTGCTGAAGTTACTTGTGAAAGGAGTTGTTCTCTCTTTGATTTGAATAAGTGGCACTAGGAATTTCCAGTGCACATGATTTTTTTTTTTTTATAGGTTAGTGTTTATAAGTTAGTTTTTTATAGGCTAGTTATTTAACTCCACATGTAACATTATTTAGTTTGAGGTTTATTAAAACTGATTTGTTTTTTATGTAGTTTAACATGTGCTCAAGTATGTGTACAATAGTTTAAATTATATGTACAGAATCAGCCGTTTCATATTCTTCAGCTACTGTACTGAGACAGTAACACTGAACATATTGAGAAAAGTAAAATATATCTTGTGTCTGTTCAACAGAAAAACATTATTTTCTTTGTAGTATTTTGTGCATTATGTATTTGTCACTGATTGTCTTGAACGTACTACATGAACATCCTGTAGCTTGAACTCCTTGGGTGAGCAACAGTCAATGCATCATTCCAATAAATCATTCCCATTATATATGATGAATTTTAATCACTTAACTTTTTCCTCAAATGGAATTTTTTATGGCTGGGTGAACGTAATGTAAGCGTAGTAGTCAACTAGGGCAATCCTAGTGTCTGCCTTATTTATTATTGTAGTTTGAACCACAATAATATTTATATTTATAAATAAAAATATTTTATTTTTTATTTATAAATATTTGTTTTATCAATAAATTTTAATTTTATACATTTCTTTTTCATAAGACTCAAGTTGAGGGAGAAAAAGCCCTGTGTGTAGATACCTTTCAGCAGGCCCTGTGTAGAGCTCTCTTAAACTTATAATTGCTTCCATGGGACTTGTAAAAGGATGACTGTTTATGTGGTTTTTATGTGCAGGAGAAGAATGAGATTTCTGAAATACTTGATAGAACTCTGCATCTGTGCACATGAGCATCTTTCTGCTTTGTGTGTGTATTCTTAGCTGTTTAAATATTTCATCCATGATTTCATGAAATTAACTTCCTTTCCTGATGCAAGGTGCAAATTAATTCAGTAATGTGAGGTCTTCCTTTTGTCACTGACTGAGTTTTTTTCATGTTAAGTATTTATTAAATAATAGATTATTTCTAGGTTGCAATACTACATTGTTAAAATTTCCAAACTGCTTTTGCAATGGATGTGTTAGTATAAATTATCAGCTGAAGTCAGATATGGGATTTGTTTATAGATATCACCAAGGAATAGTAAAGCTCCCTCTGGAACTTGCAGAATTTTGAAGTCTAAGGTGCTAAATTAATGAATCAAATACTTAAAAAGATCAAATACTTAAAAAGGGCAAGCAAATTTGGTCTCATTTAGTCCCTGTTGACCCGTATAGAATTTGGCCTTACTTTAGACATCATGAATTGCAGTGTTTAACATAGTTCTTTTGATTGTGTTGATACTGGCTTGACGGGATTCTATATTTTTCAACATTCACATGGTTTGAAGAGAAGAAATGTATGCTATTTAAAGTCTTCTCACCAGGTGCATTTTTCCTGGAACTCCTTAGGCACATAATGCCTTTTTGTGTGGAGAAGTACAGGAAGTTCCTTTGGTAAATTGTGGTGAGATCTTCGTTTACTGGTTCAGGAGTCATAGGGTTGTCAGTACGATATACATACGTGAAGACTTTCGTACTGAACTACAGGACTGGTTCATGGTGTCACTTGTATGTGTGTCAAGTCAGTATTGTTGAAATGGGTGCAAACATAAAAATAGATCTACAGTTGATCTGACAACATATTTTTCCCATTGGATACGGAATAGAACTGATCCTCATTGGCTTTCAGTTTAAGGTAGGATAAATACAGCATCAGCAGTGATTCTTTTTCTGATCACACACCACGCCTCCCCCAACTTGTATTAGCAAGAAGGAAAATATGGGACTCCTTTGTTTCAGTGATACAGATTTCCTTCTGAAGGTTGTGTGGATTAAATTGAAAAAGAAAAATAAAATAATGCTTCCCTCAGAAAAGGTTTCCAGCCTCCGAAGTTGCCCCATCTAAAAATAAAATAAGCCAAAGCAAGCAAACTATACTAGTGAATTGACAGCAAACACTAATATGAAATAGATCTTTTAAAAGAAGTAACAATGAAGAAAGTTTCCATGTAACGTATACTTGTAAATACTTGTGGTTTTGTGATTAAAATACCTTTTTAAAAACTGAATTAGTTATATTGCTACTGAAGGCAAATAATTTATGCATGTGAGAGCTAAAGCAGAAAAGTTGGATGGCAGATTGAGCAAATAGTTTTACAGATGCTGCAAAGAAGGCTTGCAAACATTTTTTCTTTACTGTCAGATGATATGGAATACGTACGGATCCATTCTGAGCCTTATTCTTCTGCAGTATATTTCTGGTCATTATGGGAGCCCTAAGCATTTGATTTAATATGAATTAAGATTACACAGGTGGCCTTAATTCTGGCACTTCCTAACTTTGACAGGCTTGATTTTTTTTATCTGTAGTTGACTATTAATCAAGTTTTTTGTTGTAGGTGTAATTTCCCTTGATAGAAGGGGTTAGGGGATGGACAACAAAACCTGCATCATTTCATTAGTTCTCTATAGAGAAGTCATAGGATTGTAGGAAAATTCATGTTGAGAAGAGCTTTATCCAGGCAGATCTTGAAAAACTCCAAGGATGGGACTTCAGTGAGCAGCATGCTCTGCTGCTTAAAATCTCTTCAATGCACTGAATAGTATTGTTCTACCTGTGTTAATAATACCTGAATTAAGTTGTGGCTGGCAATACTGAAAAATGTAAAATACATTTGCCAGTGAGATGTTAAAGGAAGGGGTTCCTTTGCTTCAGTCCTGATAGTTCCTTTTGCCTTTCCTCCTTGTGCCTTCCCCTGATCCTACTTTCCTTTGCTTTTCAATTTACTCTTCTTCCCAATGCAGTTTGAGACCCTAGATCTATGAGTTTTCACCTCTCTTTTTCTAAGCAGTTATTCTGATTTACTGGTGGGACTTCCCTCAGTTTGCTTTAACACCGGATATGGTTAGTGCCAGATTCTGAGTGTAGAACTTGTTCAGGAAGATGTAGGTGAAGAGAAGAAACTTACTGTTTTTCTGGGTAAAAGCCAAGGATGATGCTCCTGCTTAGGAGTTCCAGTTGCTTGAAAAATACTGTAGAACACTAGTGCTGCGTTGTATGTTTTTCTTTTTAGGACTAGTGCAGTACTAACTCAAGAGTGATCTCTTAAATTAAGTATGACCAGAGTATTATCAGCATGAATTTCCTAAGAATTCTGCTTGACAAATGACATTGTATGCCCAAATAAACGTTCATTGATGATGGGAACGTGGTAACTTGAATAGTTGAGTGTAGGGGTTGTTTTTTTTTTTCTTCTTCCTACCTTTAGATCTCAGTCCAGAAAATAAGCATTTATATGAGTAGTTTAATAACCCTCGGATAAAGTTTATGTATGATTTTTAAATCCATGCAAGTTTTTATACAGAAAAGACTGATCAGGTAAAGGCTTGAGGGCTTGTGCAACAGTAATGTTCATCTTTGGAGTATGTGCTAGATGAAGTATTGATTTTGTTTATACATTTTATTTTCTGTACATTGCGTGCTGTGTCCCATCAAAAGTGTATGATTGGTCATGAAGTCAAAGTATCTTGGTCTGGGTTCTGTAGAGAAAGAAGTCTAGGGCAAGCCTAGACAGAGTGGGGAAAACTGCTCTTTCTGTCTCTTGAGTGACTGAATGTGGTGTATTAAGGAAGGGTGGAAGGATGGAAGGGTCCAAGGTGAGACAGCTGAAGTGTTTGTGAGGCGGTAGGCGGAGAACATGCATCAGGAATGAATTCTGAAAGACCCCTGCTCTTAGGGGAGCAAATCTGTCTCAGAAGCAATGGAAGGAAGTAAGGATGTTTTTTCTAGTGACCCGGAAGTAGCAAAGGGTAATTTGTTACAACCAGGAAGCCACTAAAGCTGAACTGCGAAGATGTCTGAGAGAAAGAATCTGCCCTGGGGGAGATTTCTTCTTAGGGTTTCTATTTATTGAATCAGTCAGCATATCAGAATTTTTTCTTTGTGGTAAACTGCTTCTGGTGGTGTTGTTTTATTCTTTTGGGGTTTTTTTGGTTGTTTGTTTTTTTTTTTTTTTTTCGTTAATCATACAGAGCAGTTTCTGAAAATGCCATCTCAAAGTTTTTGGGAGAGGCCTTTTGATATGGCATCTCTGGAAGGAGTTGCTGAATCATTTCTTGGGGGACAAGTGCTCACCACTAAAGAAAACAGCTTTTTTGACATTTTTGTGAGTAGAGGCAGGTAATCTAAGCATTGGCTGAGTTTTGAGATGTTTATTGCCTCTTGTTTCCAGAGAAGTTTACTTCAGATCCTGTCCAAGGCCAGAGAGCACTTTGGGGAGATTTACGGCAGCACCATTGGTACAATATGCACGAATATGTTTTATTGATCAGCCTGTCAATTGGGTTTGTGCACGTTAGTTTGTAGACTGATAAATATAATCTGGCTTTAATATACTGGTTTTAATGGCTGTTTCTGTTTGTGTGTCCTGCAGGAGAATGACTCAGGAACATTGGATACGGTTGGTGCAGTTGTTGTTGACCAAGAAGGAAATGTTGCTGCTGCTGTCTCCAGTGGAGGTTTAGCACTAAAGCATCCTGGAAGAGTTGGTCAGGTGAGTATACCTTTTCAGTTGGGAATGATCATTTAGCAATTCTGACACTAAATAAGAGCTGTGATAAGAAGGGAGAACATCAGTTTGCTTTCCATTAAACTCTGAAGGCATTATCACTGCATTAGAACGCCAGTTTTCCTTTTAGTGTCCTTCATCAGTGTTATAAAACATTGATAAGAAGTTCTTCTATAGTTTCTTGCCTTTTGCCAGAGCTATTGATAAGCTAATTTCATGGGCTTAAATTACCCCTTAATACCACAAATATTCTCTTCAATGCTTAGAGTATTTTTAAAATAATTTTCATTAATATTTAAAGAAGCCATCCTCATAATTTTTAAAAAGAACTTGTGAATTGGTACAAGTGACAAATGTATTAGAACATGTTAGGTATAGGCATTCCTTACTGTTTTTAGGTGAGGGAATTTTGAAGTGCATGAGAAATATCATACTCCATTGCGCTACAGCTGAATTTTTGGTTGACTTTTGCCACTGTCCTAAAAGCAGTTCTCTTTTGAAATGTATTTAGGATTTTCTTTTAGAATAGCAGAGTGAAAGGGACTTCATTAAAAATAGGGAACAACTGGAATTATTTCTTCTTTTGATATCTGTACCCTCATCTGTAAAGTTAGCTTAGAATACCAGATATCTATGATAATGACTCAGTTCTGAAGAATAGTAAAAGATGTAACCAAATGGATTGGAATTATAATTTGGACTGGATGATTTTCATATTTATCTTTTTTATTAATACTTGGATTTTTCTTGAGTTTCTTTTTGTTGTTGGCCTTTTGGTGGCAGCTTGTTTTGATCTTTTGTAAGGGAAGGGAACAAATTTGAAACCTTGTATACTTAAATTTATGAAAGATGTACTTCCTTCCTTAGGCAGCTCTTTATGGTTGTGGCTGCTGGGCTGAAAATACAGGAGCTCATTCCCCTTATTCCACTGCTGTGAGTACTTCAGGTACTTACTACTTTTATAAATATTTCAAAAAGTTGCTATCTTTCTCTGTAATTAGTTTACAAATTACAAATAAAGTATTTCTATGAATGGTGAGTTAAAATATTGACATTATTTTCAGACTATATGTGTTATCATTTATTTACATATATATATGTATTAATACTGTCTTTAAATCCATGAATTAATCTTTGTTGCTTGCTTATATTGGTATTTTTACTTAACAACCATGTTAATATTGATCCTGTTTAAAAGATTTTTTTGTATTGCACTGAAAGGATGTAGTGTATTTGTTATGTATTAAGGGAACTTTACTCCTGTAAAAAAGTGCTGTTTAAGCCTAATATTGCGTTAAACACAGAATGTCTCTGACTGGAAACTGTAAAGCACTAAGATAATTAGAGCATCCTTTAACGTAAGAGGGACTCTTGGACACAAAAACGCTACTAACAGCTTTTTTCCCCTCAAAAATATTTAAATACTATTTAAAATTAATATTAAAGTGAATTTGTTCTTTATATCACTTTCCTCTCTCAAGGAATGGAAAAATCACAGGAAATTGCTAGCGTGTCTTGGAAAACATTTATTCAGAAATTGTGAAAGCAATGTAGGAACTAGGGTGGCTTGTCTTTTGTGGAAGTCTAGGGGTCACAAAACTATTGTATTCATTTGATGCCTATGAGGCAGCTGTCACACAGAACTGTTCTGTCAGTTGGCATGCTGAGCGTGGCAAACACCAATTGTAAAAACAAGTTTGATGTCAGCAGATCTACTAAATCTAACAGGACTGAACAAAGAATGAAAAATAGAAAGGGAAAAACGAAAACCAACATGTAGCCTAGGCAAAAGATAACTGGGAACATGACTCGCACTACAATGTACAGTTTGAGAATGTAAGCTGGGGTGGTTTTAACTTGTCCGGAACAGATAACTGTACCGTTACACAATACTGGGTGAATATTTTAGAACACAAAAGCCTTAAGGTGAAGTTATGCTGGAGCTTCTTTTACTTTGCAACTCCCATATAAAAGCAGTTGTAAGGACTGCATTTCATCTCTTTGTTTTCCTTTTCTTAATTTTTTTTTCCTTAGTTTTATGAACAGTCTCAAATGGAAAAACTGTTTGTAATACTTGTAAATGCTTATATCAGGATGCAGAATTTATGGTCTGGACCACTACTTAGTGCTCAGTTATCTGCATTCAGTATAGGGAGAGATGAAAAAAATTCAGAGAATTCAGGTTTAGTAATGTGAACTATATCCCAAGAGTAGAGGTAGAATCCTGTTACAGAAATAGTGGAGGTGCAAGGTTACAGGATGTAGAACTAAAATTTGACAGACAGAAGAGCATCCGAAATATCCTGTCTTGGTCATACACCTGGCTAATTTCACCTATATTTAAAGCCATGTCTCACAGTTGAAAATTTGTGTAGATGTTCACCTTTAAGTTCGATGTTAGTACTAGGAAGTGTCCTTTTTAATACTTAAGCAAGAGAAAGTTCTACTGAATGCAGAACTGCTGGAGACTCTTTCTACTCAAGGAACACCATATTGATTATAGTTTACTAAATGCTTATGGATATAAGCAAATACATTTAAATATTGCAGTATTGGGGAACATAATAATTAGTGAATTTAAGTCCAATACTAGAGATGGTTAGTGGAAAAGATGATGATATCACCTTTAATTTTTTTTTAAGCTGTTCTTTTTGAAGTCAGCTGGATTTGAAGTCTATGCAAGTACCAGCAAGTGTCCTGATAAACCTAAAGGGAGATGTCTGGGTATAATGATGGCCTTAAATAGAAACCTCCTTTCTTTTTGCTGGTACCAATTTTATATAGTGGTAAATACTTTAATGTTACAGTATTTGTAACTACTGCACACACATGCATACATACATACATATATGTATATATATATATACATATGTTTCTTTGGTTTAAATCTTCTTGCTTCCATGACATCACGTTAGTTCAAATCCCAGTTAATTGAAATAGACTGCTGATAGTCTATGAAGCGTGGCCATCTGTGTACTCAGTGATTTGAAATTCAGACTAGCAGTGTTTAATTAATCTCTTGTTTCTGTTTTTCCTTTAAAGTGTGTATGAGAGAGGGAGATAGAAACATTTTCAGGAAGTGAGAATTCTTCTGTAATCAATACCATTCTTTTTTCCTTTTTCAGAAGCTCATAATGTTTTATTTTATAATGTAATTTATGTTTAGTGTAGTTTTAAAATATGTTGATGCCTGACTCTTGTTTAAAATATGAATGTGGACCATGAAGTTAATTAAGGGGTAGAGGAATGGAAAAATGAAATTATAGGAAAGATTGAAAAAAATGAAACTTACAACTTGGCTGAATCACAACAGGAGATGGGGATGTATCAGAAACATCTGCAAATATTCAAAAGGTTAAATTGCCAAGTCTAAGCAAGAAAATAATATGTTAACATATGTCGTTCAATGAAATTTTTAGAAAATAAAGTTACTACCTAAACTCTAGAAGATGTGATGATTTGGAAACCTCTAAGATTGACTGTACTTCCTAAGAGAAGATAAGTGTTGTCACTTGGTATACCTAAAACCAGACTAGACTGTATTTGCAATAGTGATTACACTCCCTCTCTAGGTTTCTTAATTGGTTTTGTGTGGACTTAGTTTTAAAAAAGCAACAAATGGAACTTACGTTTTTTATATAAATAAAAATTGTGTGTGCATGCACATTCATTTCATATTTCATTTTACATAGACATATGCATTTGTAAGTAAAAGCATTTAAAATATGTATGTGAGATAACTGAAATTTACAATCAGTTTAGATTTCTGTAGCTTTCATAATATAACATTTTATTGTTTTAATTTCACGTCTCTTAACTTTAATTTGTCCTTCAATGGTAACTTTGGCACAAATTTATCCTAACGTTTTCCACAGGAATTTTTTTTTTTGGTTGTATGGGGGGTGCTGGAAAAGAAGAAAAATTAGGCTTTGGTTGCTGTGTGTATTTGATTACTGTATATGTAGACTTTAATATTATTAAGTGACTTCGCAGAATATCTGGTTCATCAAATTGCATTTAAAATTTAAAAATAATCTTGAATAAAGAGAAAAGTTCAACTAGGATTCCCTTAAAGCTTTACCAAAAGTAAGCTCAAAATTATTAACTATTAATATATGCGAAAAAATAATTTTAAATTTAAGATTCTTTGGGGAATAAAAGGTTCCACATTTGTGCTGGTTTAGACTTTTAAACTTTCTTTAGTTATAGTTGGGGATAGAAATTCAAGAGTTGACAGTTTATTGTATCGTGCTCTGTATTCACTCTTGAAGAAGGATGTTCTTTGGCATTAGTTTCCTAGAAGCCATTTTTAAGTGCCGGGTTTTGTAAACTACTTTGATTCCATACTTAGAAATTTGCTCATGTCTTTGGATTTTGGAGTCTATGATCAGCAGCAAGATATTGAACAGGCTGGGGAAAACCCCTCGTGTATGGAGAAAGGAGAGTTTGGGATAGTAATACAGAAAAACTTTTGCATACTGAAATCCATGCAGAATTAGTAGGAATGTAAGAATGGACACATTGGGTCAAACCAGAGCTCCAGGAGGTTTGTTGTTCTGTTTAAGATAGAGAGTCTTTGCAGGTCTCCAAGGAAAAGTACAGGACTGGGAAAAGCACCTCCATTGTGTTATCTGAGCTTCTAGCAATTTGTGATACTGTGACTTAAGAAGCTGGAGATACCTTTGGTTTTAATAGGTCAGGATGACTTTCTCAAGATTTCTTATTTCTTTTTGTACTTAGAAGACCAATTATTTAAATTTTGCTGAGATCGTTTTTCTTACTCTGGGATAGTTTACCTTTGTAGAAGCTTTCTTGAAAAAATAAGTGTTAGTTCCAGTGCCACATTTAGTAGCACAGTAGGTTTTGTTCTTGAATTGTTATTTTGTTTTAAAATCCTTCTATCAAAGCTTAAATTTGAGACACATCTTTCAATATCTTCCTCATAAAAAAGTAAAAAAGATGTTGCCATGAAAGTACTTCCAAATTCAGGTAGCTTTCCTTAATGGGTTTGTATTATTTGAATACATGCTTTTACATCTTGATGTTCTGATGGCCCTCTGGATGCTGGCAGGATTCCTGCTTTTGCATATTCTGGAAGGAGTTGGTATTAGTTCTTCTGCCTTTTAGCAAGTTGTTTCTCAAATATTTTTGGCCATTTGTATCGTGATTTTTGTATTGAATGTGCCAAAGATGGTTGTACTGAACATGTTTGGGCATGACTTCAACTTTTTGAATTGTGTTTTCTTACCTTGAACTGTCTTTTGGCCTTGTTGTTTAGCCACGCTGTCATTGGTTTTATTTTCTTTGGCCTTTCAAAAGTACTTCATTGTTTATAAAATATATAAATATATTGTAAAACTCACAATTTATGGCTATAGTTTAAGATGGGGTGGGTCAACTGAAATCAAAAGATGAAAACTTTCTAAAGGCAGGATGGAGGAGACAGTGAAATAGCAATGACTGAATATAAAGGGATTTAAATTCAAGGTTTATTCTGTTACTCTCAGTCTAAAATGCATTTTCTGTGTAATCAAGCAAACTTTTTTTTTTTGGGTATCAATTTTTGGAGGCAATTCAACACGTGAACTCTGAATTATATTAAACCTAATATTTTTTTTTGTGGAAAAAAACACCAGTTGTGGGAAGTTATTGGCAACTGAAGGATAAACATTACAGGAACTCTGCAAAAGTATCTCAAAACAAGTATTAGAATTCAAGAAATCCAGAAGATGTTGCAGCTGCAAGCATAGTTAAGATACCTGGGCAACCCTAACTGTGAAATGGAACAACATAATGCAAGTGCCATTCCATGCAAGGATGATGGTAGAGACTTAGCGAAAGCTTATTAAATAAGAAGAGCATTATCAGTGGCCTTTATTTAGTATAAATGTGACTAACAGCTAAACTGTTTTTTGGATCAACATAGAGGCCAAATCTTTGGTCTTCTAAAAGCTTGTGCATGCACATATGCACACATTTGTGCACATACACAGACACAAACAAAACAGCTTCCCCAAAAAAGAGGCCAAAACCACACTCAAGGCCAATCTGGAATTCTTTAGTGAATGTTGTTGGTATATGAATATAAACACAAGAAGGTGGGTATTATTTGGAGGAAAAACATTTGTGAGCAAAACCCAGTGGCAGGAGAGACAATAGCTTGTTTTTTGTCTGTACTTTAAGAAAGCATTTCCTATTTTTTCCTGAATATAATAAGAACCAAAGACTTTGTGTATTCTTTTAATTCAAAATACTATTAAGTCTGACATTGAATCTGCTCTCTGCTTGGAATATCCATGATGATTGTGAATATTAGCCTACCCAACTGCTGGGGTAAGAGCAGGCTGTGTTTTTTCTGGGAGATAAATTGAAAAGTAATAATTCTCTTTGGATATGCAGAACCTTAGATGTAAATTTTAAAGGTAAATATGACATTCACAGCAACATCTAATGCTGGAGGCTTTGGAAATGTGACTATAAGTAGAATTTTTGAGTGTGAATGTAGAGACTGAGAATAATTTATTGCATCCCTTTTTACATCTTTACAATGATTGTAGAAGGCATAGTTACCCATTCTTTGTGCATGGGAGGTGTGCTTTATGGATGTGTGTGTCAGCCATTGAAGCAAGCAAACCTTTTAATATTGCATTTCTGGAGACAGATAGAAGGTCTCGCGTTATTTGCAAAATGCCAAATTCTGTAACACAAAGCTGCAAAGTCTCTAGCTCTTACTAGAATCCATTTGAGGAGCATATTTGGTACTAGAAAGGTACATATGGGATGAGATTTAATAGGGCCAGGTACCGGGTCCTACATTTTGGTCACAACAACTGCAGACAATACTACGGGCTCAGGAAAGAGTGGCTGGAAAGCTCCCTAGAAGAAAAGGACCTGGAGGTATTGGTGGACAGCCAACTTAACACGAGCCAGTGGTGTGCCCAGGTGGCCAAAAGGGCCAACAGCATTCTGGCTTGTATCAGGAATAGCATGGCCAGCATGAGTAGGGAAGTGATTGAGCCTCTGTACTCGGCACTGGTGAGGCCTCACCTTGAGTACTCTGCTCAGTTCTCGGCCTCTCACTACAAGAAGGACATTGAAGTGCTGGAGCATGTCCAGAGGAGAGCCACCCAGCTGGTGAGGGGTCTAGAGAACAACACATATGAGGCTGAGGGAACTGAGTATGTTGAGTTTGGAGAAGGGGAGGCTAAGGGGAGACCTCATTGCCCTCTATAGCTACCTGAAAGGAAGTTGTAGAGAGGTGGGTGTTGGCTGCTTCTCCCAACAGAATAGCAATAGGACCAGAGGAAATGATCTGATGCTGTGGCAGGGGAGGTTTAGATTAGATATTGGGAAGAATTACTTCACTCAGATGGTGGTCAGGCACTGGAATGGCCTGCCCAGGGAGGTGATGGAGTCACCATCCCTGGAGGTATTTAAGAAGCGTGTAGATGTGGCACTTAAGGGCATGCTCTAGTGCCTGAGATTGTTGGGTTGGGTGATTTGATTCGTGGTGTTCTTTTGTTTTGTTTTGGTTTTGGGTTTTTTTGTGTGTGTGTGTAAGGTTAGACTTGATCTCAGAGGTCCCTTCCATCCATGAAGATTCTGTGATAAGATGTCCTATAGAGAATTTAGATGGGACCTAATTGTGGTTTATAATCCTAAAGAAAAATGAGTATAAAGAGGATTCAGGACTGAGCCCAACGTTGTGGTTTGTTGAGAAAGTAGCAGCAATATCGGACTTTTGGACCCAAACTGAGGTGTAGTTAAGGATTCAGTCTGGGAAAGGTCTTTCAATGATATCTTGCTCTTCTCCCCTGCCCAGAGTCTATTCCTGACTGAATGATAATCAGGTAGAAATAACGTTTTAGGAATACATATAGAGATTGTATGTAGTCTGTGTAAATATGCAGAATGTGCCTGACACCCGTAACAGTTTCTTGTGTTGGTGAATTCATCAAGATCCTAAAGGTCTGGCTCTTAGGGTCTCCTGTCAAAAGCAGTGGCCTCTTCCTTTAAAGACATTTCCTTATCAATCATGAAGTAAGTGTATTCACTGTTTCTCCTTGCTGCCTTTTCCTGCTCAAACTTTTACTTTTGGTTCAAATCCATTCTTCTTTCCAGTCCATTGTGTGCCTTATGGATGCTTTTGCTGGCAAAATGGAACAGGTAATGTGCAATAGGAAATGACACCTATGGTGAGAAGGTTTGTACTTGTTAAATTGCTTGTTGAGCTATGCCCTCAGCCAGTGTTTCGGTCTCTCGTTGTGGGAGCCACTGGAGCATAAATTCTTACTTGAAAACTCATTTTTTACAGGAACCACAGTGATGTGCAGTTCTGTGGAGTAAATGTTTATCAAGGAAGCTTTAATGTCAATGAATTGACTTGTGATGTAGGACTTTGCCTTTGTGATCCCCATGTGTTAAGGGCTACGCTGGAATCCAGTGACTGCAGAGATCTGGACAGGTGCCACTTGTCTGTCTGGCCTGCACCCTTCTGAGTTCATGCTCCAAATATCCAGAGGACTTTCACATGCACATTTTGTGTCATGTGTAAATTGTTTGAGCTACACTGTGCGATATGGATGTTATGATACAGTTCATCTCTTTGTAGAAATATGTCGTATCTCTCAAAATCAGTCTGGTCCTGTAAGATTTGGGGAATAATAGGTAATGTATCACAGATGAAGCAGCTGTAGTGCTTCATAGAAGAAGAGTTCTTCAGAAGAAGAGTTATGTCATTGTTAGAGTGAACCAGAGGGTGGACGAAGAAAGTGGTCTATCTCCAGGCAGATCAGTATTTACCTCTGAAGTGAATGCTTCTGTCAAGAGTTCAAGCTTTGCTTCCAGATGCCATTTGGAGGTTTTAGTGTTGTAGAACGTGGTGTCTGAACTAACTTAGTACGACCACAAGAGTGTGTGAAGAGAGAGGAGGCAACAGGCAGAGATGATTTACAGGAATGGTAGCGTCGAGAAGCAGTCAATTAAATGCAGTATTACAGTATTCAAAGCTGAGGGTTTGTCCACAAAATCATCAGAGTGTTTGAATTGCCCTTGGAAGGGTTGTTTTGAAGCAGACCTGGAGGGATGCAGCAGAGTGCTTGTTGCCTCTTGAAATTTCAATTGGAATTCATGCTTGCAATGTATTATTACATTAAGTACATGGGAGTTTTTGAAGTGGTAGCCTCCTTCAGAAGGCCTACTGCACACTGAACAGTGTCTTCATGGCCTGGGGCATCAGCAACCATGCAGCACCATCTCCTCATCTGAACACTGTTTGTCCTGTTCCTGTTTGCTCTACCTTTCCCAAATGGCTTGTAATAGATGTCAGGATACAAAGTGAAATGAAGACTGCAGGAAACTGAACTCTCTTTTTATGTCTTGAACATTTTTCTGCTATTGGGAGAAAATGGTTGTATGCATTTAGTTAACTAACACTTCAGCTACTATCTTACTTCCTTTCCTTTAAATTTTATTTGACAAAAGTGATATAGTTCAGAAAGGTGTAGAATTTTTACAAGGATATCAGATGCAGCAAACTGTCTAATCAAAGGCTAGACAAAAAGTAGTTCGGTTTTTCCTTTTCAGTTTAACTGAAGTTAATCTTTCAAAATTTCCACTTTAATGGAAATACATTTATTCTTCATTCTTACCTCTCTTGGAGGTATATCTGAATTTCTTTTGTTTGTGATAACTTTATTTAAAAGCTAATTATTTCAATTATCTGGCCTTTCCCTCAATTTAGAAGTGAAGGATTAATACACTTGACATATTTTAACTCTTTAGCCTTTCCCCCTCCTTATCTGTATAATTGTAGAAAAGCTGGGTGAGTTGTTCTTCAGAGTGATTTTCGTTTATTTTGCCCATATTAAAAACTTAAAGATATATAGAAAGTATTTTCCTAGCTTTGCTTAGAGAAGATACTTTAGACAGAGATCATCTGGATGTTGAATTTGTCTTTTGTTATCTTTGAAACCTAACCAAATTTACTGAAGTTCCAAGCTTTTTGGAAAATTTCCATTTGCATATTCTTAGTAGGTGTTCATTAGTCTGGAAGTTAAATCATCTAAGAATTTTCTGTCTGCAGTAAGAGTGTGCTCCATTGATCCCTCTAGGATCAATGCTTTAGGAATTGAACAGGACTTTGTTTGCAGGTGTTCTTCCTGGCAGCATGTCAGTAAGTTAAAAATTTCCCCTGCTAGTACAAAGGCAAGATGCAGTGGCTGATAGGACTACAAAAAGCTTAAAGTTATGCAGCTTTAATTTAGTATTGTAGTGCATTATGCTGGACTGTAGCATTTTATGTCTTTTCAGAATTAGCCTGTAATTTTTTATTTTAATATGCGTCAATAATTTACCCGCTAAATATTTTTATTGTACTGTATTTTGTTTTTTTAAAAATTGTTGGCTTGCAAGTTTTTAGTCAACTTTTTCTGGAGGTACTGGTAATGACAACCAAAGCTTACTAAAATACAGGTTTCACTGTGTTTTCCATTAGGTGTAATTAGAAGTCATTCAGGCAATAGCAAAAATAGTACGTTTTTAACTTGTTAACTGACACTTCTTTTCTAGGCACTAGTATTGAGCTGGAAATAACAACATCAAAGTTGAAACAACTTAACAGGACCAGGTTCAGACTCTTTTATATGGGATAGGTAATAAAATACAAATAACCTGTAACTTCTAACTTTAACCTCTGAAAAGGGAAGAGTCATGCTTTGGCAGTGGAGTAAACTAGATTAATTTTTCCGTTCTCGCGTGAATGTGAGTAATGCAGATTTCCATTTTGTACTTCTTTAAAACAAGTTCCAACACTTGGTGTTGAGGTACTGTATGTTTCAATAGCTAGAAAGGCTGACAGCATAGAAAATAGCTAGAAAGGCTAGAGCAGCTTGTCAGAGCTCTGTAAGCTCTCTGCTTATGGCTTGCAGAAAGCATTTCTCCTTCCATTCAACAGGAGTCTCTTTCATGTCTGAAAATTGAAAACGTGTGTTTTTCAGTGTGGTGCATAGATGTGTGTGTGCCCTCTGGCACACCTGTTTCTAATTTCCTGACTTGAAAGCGTCTCCCATCAAAAGAAGCATAAAAACAATTTCTTTCTGACATGCTGCTCAGAGGTCCTTGCTTTGCAGAAGACCTTCATTTTGCTTGCCATCTTGGTTCCATTGGTAGAACATTTTAAGATGCAGAGCACACGTATGGGATAATCAGCTTATATTGTTCTGGTTCTTTTCCCTCTTGTGGTTATTTCAAGAATTAGAATCTACTTGAGAAGTCACTATGCTGAGGAAAAACTGTAATTTCATCCTTAGTTTCTTGCCTGAGGCTCAAATTAAGGATCAAAGTCTATAGCAAGTTAAGGTTTGTATAACCTATTAATTAAGTAGAGTATTAGTTACTGTTTGGTATAAAAGGTTAGCTTAAAATTTATATATTATAGCTTCAACTTCTTACCTTTTCTTCAAAATAGTATGTAATGTAAAATAGTATCCAATATAGTAGCTGAAAATCAAATCTATCAACAGTCATAAAAACAAACTCACAAAAATCTCTAATAACTTGATTGTTTGGAAAGTTTTTCATAGGCTAACCAGCAAATTACTACAGAGTAGAGTTATTAACTATTAAAGATCACTTAGGGAGGAGGAAATACAAATTTTTAAGCTTTAGCTTAAACGTTACTGACTTGTCTGTTTTCTCAGTTCAGCAACTGACACTTTCACAAACGACATCTGGATTGTCTCTGTGGTTACGGTACTGCAGGGTTACCTTTCCAGTGGTATGCTGTTGAATTACCTTGGGTTCATTTACTGACAAGCTAAACAGAACAAAATGTTCAAAAAGAATGGGACCTTAAAAACCATTATAGGCATAACAGTTAAACAGCACTTGAAATGCAAAGGCTGGGCCTGGCTATACAGCGTAATGGCTAGTGGTTCATATGCTCATAAGACTTCCTTTTGCTAAGAATTGTTCATTACTAACGTGATCACCTATGTGCGGAAAATACTGAAAATGTGATTCAGGGTTTATACCTCTATGTAAATTTATGGACTCTAACAAAAATTTTTTTAAATCTTTAAATGGATTGATAAGGTATATGGTTCACATTTATGCCTGCTCAGACACGCAGCTCTGATCTTGTGCCTGTGTTGGTATTCAAGTACCAAAGAGTTGCTTTATAGAGTATCTGCCCACTAGTATAGAATTGTGAATGACAGTGGAAAAATTATTCTTTTGTCAGCATAGTAATTGGTTTCCCTGATGGGTTCCTGTCTTGTTCCTCTGCAAGAAGGTGTGTATCTCGCTTGTTGTACAGCACTGTACAGCATAACAGATACTTCTGGTTTGCCTGATCTCCAATTCACTAATCGGCAACATCTGATACATGGGGTATGGAGTGCAGGAACAACCATCTTGAGGTGCTTCAAGCTCAAAAAATGCCTGTTCGGGGCTTTGTGCTCCTCTGTACTATTTTTGGCTGAAATAGGAACTTGAGAGGACTACTGATACATATATAACTGTTAAGTTACAATAGGATAACAGAAGACAATGAGATTATGAAAAAAATGGTTGCAGGTTCCCAGATTGTTCTTGTGGGGATCTTGTCTGAATCAATGAGTGTCTGCATAGGAAAAGTGGTATTATTTTCAGAAATCACACATTCAAATACAGAATAGGGAAATCAACGTATTTCACTGTTGGTTGGCTTTGCACTTTGAAAGAAACACTGTGTTAAAAGCATGATCCAAGATGATATGTGTATCTGAAAATCAGTTCTGATGCTTTCTGTATGATCTCCAAGTGGTTTTCAGACAGGGTTGTAAATGTCTAGTAAAAGACAGGTGTGGGGTTTGGTGGTTTGGTTTTCTTGTTTTTTCTTTTAAGGTTTTGGTTCTCGCCAAACCTATTGATTCAAGGGCAAAATAAATGTGCTGTGACAATTGAGATTTGTCCTTCTTTGCTTCCTTTGTCACAGGTGCTTGATCATGCCATGTGCCTTTAGGAATCTATTCTTTAAGCTTCATTTCCCTTAATGTAGGAGGCTAGAAACTTGCATCAAAATGTTCATTTTATCTATCTTTATTTATCAAAATAGAATATGTAGATATGTTGCTCACTTTACCAGCAGCGATCCTGGAGGAGGACAACTTACCGCTGCAAACACAGACGACAAAAGTTCCATCAGTAGTATTTTTGTCAGCAGATGGGTTATGAGTAGGCAGCATGGGGTTTGCACAATATTACTGTGTTAGAAAAATAATTTGCATACTATGCAAAGCAGCGTGAAGCAGTAATGTAACCCAGTTTTCCAGGTAGTCATCTCCATTTGAGTCATTTTTGTGTGAAGGTTTATGGAAGCTTTGATCTGTCATTGCAAAGCCTTTGACTCTAAGATATAATGAAAGTCAGGTTAGCAAAGGAGTCATCATCTTATCTGGGAAAGAATGATGAAATGATTTAAACTATGTTTACAGGAAAGTTACTAAAACAAGTGCATTTGAGACTTTAATATAGAATTGAAAAATTCTTATTAGGAGTTTCTGTTGGTTTCAGTTTTATTCGGTGAAAAGCCTACAAAGTATAATAATACATACAGTTAAACTTAGTATAATGTGAGATAGTTAAGCACATGAACCAGACTTAAATTTTCATCAGTTCATATGGATGATTTGGAAATGCATTAAAGTAGTTTTGCAGTTGCTGTCTTGAATCATGTTAATAAAACTTTTTCGGATGTTGGCTAATGCTGCTGGTTAGATTACAAGTGAATGGAATTATGAATTTGAGCCCACAACTTTACACAGTAAGTTATAAATTAGGTTTCAATTACTGTAATTCTGTATATGTTTAGTTTGTCTCTAGCTCTAGTATCATCTAGAATGTTTTCCCGGTTTGAGGCTATAGAGACATACAGGTCTGCTAAAGCTACAAAACAGTTAGTTCTCTATTATTTGCTTCTAACTTGAGATAATAGGAAGGGCAATTCTATTGGAGTAATTAGGGTACTTTTTCTCAGCCTTTATCTGGTCAAAATATGTGAAACGCTGCTTAGTTGTTCTTCTTGTTCAAAAATAGATGTTCCTACATCAAAAACTGCAGTAACATTTTTTTTCTTTTCAAAAACGAGGGGATTATTTTCATTAGTTATTTGTCCCTGCAGATTGCTGGCGTGTGATGTGTTGAAAGATTTTTACGTACACTGCCAGCAGCAGTCTGTAAGTTTGCTGCCTTATAGGTTGACAAAAATATGACAAAAAAATTACTTTGTCTGTGGGGATGTAGAGATGTGTGATGTGTTAGAAGAATTGCAAGGCTGCTTTCCTTGTGGTTGATCCTGGATCACATCAGTGGGCTCCAGCTGTTCGTAACTCATATTGTTTTCTCTCAATTATTTTATTTTTTTTTTTTGTAGCAGACGATGTTATGGGAACTCTTTAATAAAGTTATTCTCTTGGGGGGGAAATAACACTATACATCATGCTAAAAAATGGCTTTTGTCTTTTTGATGCCAATTTAGAAATTACTTAAAAATTGTGAAGTAGCAGAATCTGGTTTTATTACTTGATGCATAGGAAAGGCATAGGCTCACTTTGATTTTTGTGTCTCATTTGTTTGGTTCATGTTCTCAGTCCCATGCTTTTTAAGTCACATAAGACCTGAATGTTATATTTAAAGGTCTTAACAGGTTCTTTTCAAGAAAAAATCAATTTGCTAAGTTTTTGCTGGAGCATATGCTTGTTTAGTTTTATTCTTTACAGCAAAGCTTCATAATGATTATGTTTTCTTTAATTTTAAATTTTAGTATTTTAATTTAAAAATATAAAAAGCTGTGTTTGATCCATGGGTAAAGCACATCTTGTAGTTTCTACATATTCTTCATACGTTACTTTGTCTTCAATAAATACCAGATAACTCTCAATTCTATTGTGGACAATAGCTTTTGAGCATGGATGTAATGAAACAATGAATCAATGGACCCTCCTGTAAGCAGCTGTTGAAGACGCTGTACTATGTGAGCCTCTTGACAAGAAGATCCTAACCAGGACACTGCTATCAATAACTCGAGAGCTTGGAAGTCTCAATGAAAACAGTTGTTTTTTTGTTTGTTTGTTTGTTTTCCCTTCTGTTCTCAAGAGCTGCCTCCTTTTGCTGTGTAATTGTAGTATTTCAGCTCTTTCATTGTCCTCTGAATTTGTAACTTTTTTTTTTTTTTACTCAAGTCTGTTTGCTATTTGCTATACAGAGAATGTCCTGTCTTTCTGTAGTGCCGGTTATATGTAGATTCAATGCCTCACTTCGGACAGTTCAGTTTGACTGAATTGTATCCATCAGGAGATGCTGTCCATTAGGAGGAGAACATAACTGAATACTAAGGTGTAATTTTGATGAGTGAATATACCAAGTTTTTAGACGTGTACAGTTTTTCTGCCGTCTGGTCCCTGGTTTTATTCTCTTAACATCTAATGCATATATAATGCTCCATAGGTTTCTTTTTGTTGTTTTTTGTAATCTTGGAAACGCAAAACAAGGGGTCTTTCCCCGCCCCCCCCGCC
>VZRU01011082.1:0-28776 GCA_013398155.1 Pedionomus torquatus
AGGCCCCGGCCCGGCCCGGCCGCTGCCGCCATGGTGGGCCGGGAGAAGGAGCTCAAGATCCGCTTCGTGCCGGGCTGCTGCCAGCTGGTGGAGGTGAGCGCTGGGGAGCCGTCCCTCTCCGGCGGTGGCGCCTGGTGCGCAGCTGCCCGCGGGCTCCAGCGGCTCCCNGCCCCTTGCAGAGCCGCGCGGCGCTGGGGAAGGGGGCGCGGGTGCCCCCGGCCCTCGCTCTTGCCAGGCTCGTCCTCGTCTGCCCCGCGGCTCTTCGCCGAGCGGCCGCTGTCGTGGGTGTCGGCTTTGCCCCGCCCGGCTGCTGTAGGTGCTGTCGCGCCTGAGCCAAGGCCTCTGTCTTGGCACCGCCGCCCCCGTCTCGTCTTCCAAATCGCGTTACCCCGGTACCTTTCGGTTTTAGCCGGCCTCCTTTCAGACTGACAGTTTGAGTTCATCGTGGCTCTGTCAAGTTCGTTTTTTATGTAAAGTATAAAAAGTATTTGCGTATCGGATTTTGCCTTGAAATGCATCACTCTTTACTATTTCTGTAAGTTGTGCTCCTCTGTTCGGTGGTGTCTACAAAGTAATCTTAGATCTCATAAATGCTGTTTTTTAATCTTAGGATGTCGTTGCTTGTTTGTTTCTACGTGAATGAGATTGCCAAGTACAGTTCTTTTTGAACTGCATTAATTTTATTCAGCATTGAACATCAGATAAAGCAAAATGAAATTGGAAGCTTTACTCTAAGGCTTGAAGTGGTGCATTTAAGTAGTGGTATTCAAAATTAGTTGCTAAGAGAGTTAGGATGTTGATACGTAGTCATTTGTCAGCATGTGGGCAGCTGTGAGGCAAAAGCGATAGCTTCTGTAACCAGCAGCGGTGTGTACTTCTCAAGAAAAATCAACAATAAATAACAGCATAAAGAAATTTTCTCCTGTTTTTGTTTGCCCAGGAAGATGTTGATATTCCCAGTAGGCGAGTTTTGATTACTGGTGCTACGGGACTTCTTGGCAGAGCTGTGTTTAAAGAATTCAATGAAAATAATTGGAACGCAGTTGGCTGTGGATACAGGAGAGCTCAGCCCAGGTTTGAACAGATCAATCTTCTGGACTCTGTTGCAGTTCACGACATCATCCACGACTTTCAGGTAAGTTCCTGGAGTATGAAGTGCAAGGATAGGGTACTTTATTCCTGGTAATCAGCTGCCAGTGCTCTTTTGATACTGAGTTCATGTGGCTTTACTGGGGCTAATGCTTTGGCAGAGCTCTGAAAAATCACAGGGCTGGCTTTTCTGTCACACCTGGAGCATGGGCTTGCTCTGCAGATACAGGTAGTTCTGAACTTGGCTGTCGTCAGCACAGACAGGCTGCAGGTCACAGCTGTACGTGTCCATACACTTGCACTGACAAGCAAAAGAAAAAGGTGAATGTGAGTTACTGACAGTAAAAGGAAGCGGTTCTTTCAAAGTTGAAGGGTACTTGAATGCATCAGCAACAGCCAGCTCTAGCACACAGGAAGTTCACTGGGTTTTTCAATCTGATTAGCAAAAGGAGTGCATAAAAACTGAAATATTGGATGTGGGGTGCCGTTCTATAAAATAGTTTTAAATATCTAGTTAATATTCGGTATGTGTCAAATGTGCAAATATAGAGTATCCAAATAGTTTTGTTAATGGTATTTTTAAGTGTGTGCATAAGATATGATAATTATATCTTATTATGCTAAATCAAAAAGAAAGAAATTTCAACAGCTTTGATCTTGCTGTAAAATTAAAGCTAGCGAAGATTTTAATTGCAGAATTATTAAATTTTGTTGTATTCTTATATGTAATTTTTGAAGTAGTGTGTTTCTGTTTTACTTCCTAAGGAAAACATGCTCCTTAGAATGCATGGTTACAGATAGTACTGCTACTGTTATTACTTCTCACCGCATAGCAGAATTCCTTTCTGTCTGAGGGAGTTCATCGCTAGAGTTGTGGTGTGACCGCAGTCTCTTGACATTGTTTGTTGTTTAAAATTAGTCTTTAATTTCCAGCCTCATGTTATAGTGCATTGTGCAGCTGAGAGAAGACCAGACATTGTGGAAAGTCAACCAGACGCCGCTTCTCAGCTCAATGTGGCTGCCTCGGGGAACTTGGCAAAAGAGGCGGGTAAGGAGACCATCTAATGGATTTGGTTTCTTGTTAAAACACTGCACTTACATACATGGGGAGATAAATACAAAAAAGTTACTTGAACTGCTGCCTGTCATTTCTGCGCTCAGTGCGCAGTGGACTCATGTTCTGTAAGGGTAGCATGTGTGTCTCTGGAACATCAGGGAAGAGCCAAAGCGGGAATGAATGGGTCTAGAAGATGAGGTTCTTCAGAGATTTGTTTAAAGGTTTATTTGGTTTTCAAGCAAGACATGAATTAAAATAGACTATGTATAAACATTTTCTTCCCAGCTGGAGTTGGAGCATTCTTGATCTACATTAGTACAGACTATGTATTTGATGGAACAAGCCCTCCTTATAAAGAGACTGACATACCAAATCCCCTGAATTTATATGGTAAAACCAAACTGGAGGGTGAAAAGGCAGTCCTGGAAAATAATGAAGGTAAGAATACACTTAGACTTTTTAATAGAGGCTTATTATTTTTACGTAGTTGTATATAATTTTAACAGAATCGTAAGTCAGCAGTAAAGTCACAAAACCATGGAAATGAGATTTAGAAAAGGATGTGAGTAGGAGTCAGTCTCCTTGCTCATAAACGAGTTGTGTTGCTTATAGGTTGCCTAAAGCTTTTTTTCTTACTTGCTGTGATCTTCATTTGTGTTACCAGTCTTGGCTGACTGACATCCACAAGCCTTTGTCTGCTGTGAATCAACTGTTCCTAAGGAAAGATAAAATAGATCATCAATATATTGTAATAGTCCAAGCTTTCCCACACTAAGTATATAGCTGCTGGTGTTTAGGGAAAGGCAGTACAGTTGCTCTAAATGTATGTTACTTCAAGGGGGAAAAACTGATTTGTGATTCAGTAATAACGTGGATAAAATGAACATAGGCTTTTGATGGTGCAGTTGTGGTTTTGTTGCTGATCTCCTGTTTTGCTCCCATGATGTAAGCCATCAGGCCATTTGCACCCACCTGGCTCCCCACACACCTCAGATTCCTGCTTATGACACTGTCCAAAGGGTTAGTAACATAGTTCTGGTTTTAAGCAACCATGTTTGGGTTTTATTTTAAGCAACTTAAGATCTAAATAGTCTTTTCTTAATGAAAATTTGCATTTAAAATATATGGAAATAATTTTTAAAAAAATTCTACTTAAGGGAAAAAAAAACTTTGGACTAAACATCTTCGCTTGTATTTAAAAATTCTTTTGCAAAAGAGAGGTTTGCTTCGTTCTAGTTAGTGTGCTGTCAGTTTCCAGTGTAATTTCTTGAAGAATTTGAAGGAACCAGTTTCAGTGCAGTTGCAAAAGAGGCTTCTGATATGACAAAACGACAGTCACCCATGCTGTGATTCTGCTCTGCTTAACCAGAGAATTGAATAGTTAATAAATTAGTGTGATGGTCTTTCAGTAAGTAAACGTGTGCTGTATTTGAAAACGAAAGCCCTTAATATAGGTTTGTCATTACTAGTAAGAAACAGGCTTCCTAAAAAATACTTTGCTAGGAAAAGTCTTAAAGTAAGAATGTAAACAAAAAGTTATTTACTCCAGCTTGTACATAAATACCATCTCTGACTGGGACTGGTGCTGTTTGCTCCCTCTTCCAGACTGACCATGGGGATGAGGTCGTACTGGATTCCGGTCTGAGTGGGTTTCTGGCTGGGTCCTTCCCCCAGCTCAGTGCTTTGGTTTATCTCACATTTCTGAGCGTGATCTGCCAGGCAGTAGTGGGCTGTGGCAGTGGTATTATTAGCAGGAGGAATTTTGAGGTGGTGCTGAGCAAGATGCTTGAAACTGTTAATTCTGTTGTTTCATGCAAATATAAATATTTTACATATATTAGTCCTACAATGACTAATTTGCTAGTATTGTGTAAGGTAGACCTCTGTCTTATGTTTGTAGTCTATCAAATGTCTGTAGTTGTGTGCAGAACTTGCCTGCCCATTTCTGTTGTACAGTGCAAGACTGCACAAATAACATGCCTTTTGCCTGTTTTTTTACAAATATGTTTCTCTTTGGTTGGGAGAGATGCAAGTTATATTTAGTACTTACGCTTATAAAATGAGCAAGTTTCAGTAGATCTTCGCATCCATTGGCAATGAAGGTAACAGTCTCCAAGCTTCAGCCCTCTGAGAACAAAAAAAGGCAGTCTTTTTCTCAAATAACAAATGTTTTTAAGGATAATAAAAAAGAGCTATTTCAAGCAGTTTTTAAAGAGAGGAAGAATGTATTTATTCAGAGACCAAAGAACTGTTTTTGGAGCAGCAGGAAATCGGTGCCATGTTGGGTTTTTAATTGTCTTAGGTTTTCTTGTGTAAGCACTTCCTTTGGTATATTTTTCTGTGAGAATAGTTTTTGTGTTTGTTTTTTCTTTTTGTCTTTCTAATAGCTATAGCATTTTCCCACAACTCTTTAAGAATTCCAATAATCTGGTGACTTCCACTTTTCATTTCAGGACTGATTTTTATTTTTTTTTTCTTTAAGTAAAACTATCTGTATTGCTTCTAATGAATTTGTCATAGCCTTCTTGGATTTCCCCTCAGAGAGGCCTTTTGAGTCTCCACAGCTGAGATGGACTGGTACGATGTGTTCCATCATAAAATATCCTTCTCTTTGCGCTTCTTTACTCTTAGTTTAATTTCTCAACTCATCATCTTGAAATGTAATATTGTGAACTACTGAAACCTCTGGACCTATTCCTTCTTTGTCAAGCTTTTTTTTAATTGCAAGGATCGTGTCTTTTTTCCTGGTAAATAATATCCTCCTGTGTGCAGGAGGCTTCTGCATGCTGGATGAAAAATCTTTGTAATTGATACCTGAATATGGTGATTTGTGATTGGTGGGAATTGTTGTTCTCCTTGTTTCCCAGGGAGGATGGGGAGTGCTGGAGTAATTCCATAGTGCACTTGGGCTTCTAATATTTTTAAATGTTTATTCTAACCCAAACAGACTGCCAGTTTTTCCTGCAGTGTTAATGAAAGCTTGTTAACTTGATAAAAATCAATTGTATAAATGAAAATAATTTTATGTAAACTGAAACGTATATAATTTTTAATTGATAAAAATTAAAATTATATTCTGAGGGCAGAAATATTAATTGCATTTTCTTAGTGCTTTGTAAATGCTTAATATCACCAGCATATTTCGTAACCCTTCCAGAACACCTTTCAGGTTATGCTACAGTACTCCTGCATATTCATGACAGTGTTAATACTTATTAAATCAATGTTTCTTTTAGATGCTGCAGTACTTAGGATTCCTGTCTTGTATGGAGAGGTAGAAAGGCTGGAGGAAAGTGCTGTGACTGTTATGTTTGATAAAGTGCAGTTCAGTAATAAATCTGCCAACATGGACCACTGGCAACAAAGATTTCCTACCAATGTCAAGGATGTAGCAACTGTTTGCAGACAACTCGCCGAGAAGAGGATGCTGGTAAGAATTTAAAGAAACAAGCCTTTTCAAGGTAAAACCAGTTCAAGTTCTGGGCTTTGTTTCTGAACAACTGAGAACTGCATATAACCTGCATTATTCTTTCCATTTCTGGAACAGTGGAAGGGAAGAAAGAACTAGCTGTGATACTGCTGTATCTTTATATGACAGTTTGTGGATATTCTGATATTTGAAACAAAAGTGAGTGAAGTGATGGAACAGATCCTTCTGAAAATTGTCGTGTGTCTTCTGGTATACAGGACAGAAATGCAAATACTTGACTTGCTCTAATATGCCTTTTAAAAATTGCCAGTTTGGCCTAAAAAAACCCTATGGTTGTTGAATGTAATTCTTAAAGACTCTGTTATTCATTGTATTAAGAACACTGAGATGGCAAAAAAAGCCTTTTCAAGGTAACAGAACAAACCAACCCCCTTTGTTTTTTACGTATATACCTTTGAAAAAAATGAACGATGCACGTATGGTGGACGTGGTGCTATCAGTTTGTCTGATAGGATTTGTATGTAGTTTGCAGTTTAACATTCAGAATGTGCCTTTTGCATTTGTTTTTGAGTAAGTGAATAGTGTAGAACAGCCGAGTTACTTCTCCCCAGCTATTTGACTTCAGTCGGTTGGCTCAGTGATTACCCTTTTGTTAATTCTACAGAATTACACACTAATTCTATAGGTCACATACACGTAACACCAGTTTTCAGTCCCACTCCCTAGTTGGGTGTTCTGTGAAAATGTGCGAGACGTTTCCAGAATGTCAGGGTGGTGCAGGAATGCACCTTTCAGGATAGGATCTTGCTGGAAGATTACTCTGCCCTATTCTTGCACAGGAATTAGTTGGAGCGCTTGCTATCTCCTTTTTATTTTTTTTTTTCCTGTGCTTCCTGTTCATAGGACCCATCAGTAAAAGGAACTTTTCACTGGTCTGGCAATGAACAGATGACTAAGTATGAAATGGCATGTGCAATTGCAGATGCTTTCAACCTTCCCAGCAGCCACTTGAGACCGGTAAGGCACGTGTTGTTTGACCTATAGAAAGATGACATGCTCTGTCGTTTAAAGCAGTAGGTCTCGCACCAGCTGTACATGGAAGCTTCCTCTTCAGGAAGATGTGTATGCATGTGTTTCGCGCAGCAGATGTGTTGCTGAGGATGATGTCTGGTATCTTAATGCAGGAAAACAACAGCTTCTTTGACATGTTGAATCGAGAAAATTGCTCAGTCGGTCCATTTCATAGTCTGTAGCGTAATGGTATTTTGGCAGAACAGTTCCCCTTATTCTGGAGTAAATTTATATTGGTTTTTTTTTTGTCCTTATAAAATCTTACAGATTGAGAGGCTGCTAGCTCAATGCTGGGAACCTGTAAGAATTATTCCTGTGAATACATGCACTTGAGAACTTCACATCATTTTTGCTTTGCTTAAAACAGTTGGCTTTCAGTTGTATTGACACTTAAACATAAGCCTGCTCTTAAAGATATACCGGTAATGTTTTGACAATTCACTATATAAAGAAGATAATATTTATATCCAAAATTAATTCCAAGGACCCTGAATTAGTATAGGGTGAAACTGAAATGTGGCTAGGAAGATGGGAGAACACTAAGTCAGTCTGTTCTCAGCCCAAATCTGTTTCTCTTCAGGTATATGGATCAAGACATTGTTCTGTCAACACCGTAGAGCCTTTTTTACCTTGTGATTATAGTCGCAGGGTGAAAATAGGAATAAACCATAGAAAAGCATTAATGGTAAGCAGTAATTGAGTGAGAAAAAATTAACTTCAGACACTTCACGGTTCTGCCTGACATCTTTTATGTTGAAATGAAGTTAACTATAAAACAAGCAAACAAACAAAAAAACCCAACCTTAAACCAAAAAACCTCCACAATAGCTGGAAGGGAGGAGGGGAATATGTCTTTATAGAAAGCTAAGAAAGGAAAGCTTTTAAACGAGCATATATAAGAATAAGTATTTTCCTGTCCTGAAAATATTTTCAATTTCTTGATTTTCACTTCTGATGCCTTGTTGATGTGTTGGGGTTTTCCTTCTCTTTATTTTTCAGATTACTGATTGTCCAGTTGTTGGTGCTCTGCGTCCGAGGAACGCTCAGCTAGACTGCTCCAAGCTGGAGATGCTGGGGATAGGTCGGAGAACGCCATTTCGAGCTGGGATCAAAGAATCGCTTTGGCCTTTCCTTGTTGACAAGAGATGGAGGCAGACAGTCTTCCATTAGTTTGTAACTTTTTTAGTACAAGTATGATATGTGGCACTTTTTTAAAAGAAAAAAAATAGTTTTGTATGAGTGTTCTTAAATGGTGACATTTATGAGTTTTCATTTAATCGGGTAAGCATATGGTCTTGCACTAGTGAAACTGTTACCCTAAAAAAAGTTCAGTGACAAAACCTGAGCCTATTTGATGTCATAGATCTTTCCTTTTGTTTGTACCAGTCTAATTTAAAGTCTGTTCCTAGCGGATTATGGTTCTTAGTACCATTTGATGCTGAGAATGACTCATCACTTGTAGAATTACTTTTGGCTGAAATACATTGTTGATGCTTAAGGTATGTGCCATTGTTGTATATACCATTTCTCTTCATTAAAAGACATGGTCAGTTACTTCATCACCACAAATCTGAGGGTTTTGTTTTTAACTCTGTAGGTGGTGTTCTTATGAAGTTAAACTGAAGTAGGAGTTGTTAAATGTTTGTTTTGCTTGAGCTCTGATCAAAATGTTTTTTAAAAAAAGTGAAACTTTATTTTTGCAATTATCAAGTGTACTTTTTATGCTTGAAATATTTTCAGAATGTTCTGTAACTTGAATGCTTGCAGCTTCATATTTGTACTGTAAGTTGTATGCATTTGTTTTAATGGTGACATTAAAGCTAGAAGAGGGTTGGGAGGGTAGGGGAAAAATAGTTTTGACTGGGGTTTTTGGGGGAGGGGAACTTGAGTTGGATGATTTAATTTTTTTTTTTAGTATGGGGTTGCTTGTGTTTTGTATAAAAGCATGTAATATCTTCATCTTTCTTTTTCTTTTGGGTAGTATTTGGGATTGGTGAAATTAGTGGGAGGAAGATGTTTGTTAGTCAACACGTGTGCGTTGGAGAGGAAAAGTATTTCACGAATTTGTAGCACTGCAGCTTCTTTTGCACAGACTCAGATCTTGCACTGATGTAGCTTGTTCTGGAACAGCAAAGCATGTATGTTGGAGATTTGCACCATAATAATGTAACTGCAATGCTTTAATATTAGCAAATATTGAATCTGCTTCAGTCTAGTCCTTAAGATTGGACTAAGTAGCCAGATAAAGTGGAGGAAGAACATGGTTTGCAAAGGTTAGCTTCCTTCTGAAGTTGTAGAAGCAGCAATAGAAATGTTCTGAGATGGACGGCAGATCATTAGTAAAACAACGAAAAGCTGCATTTGGATGATCATTTATTTTTCTGAGGTTGAAATGAAGGGGCAGGGGAAGATGTTTAGCTTTTAATTTAAAACAAAAAAAAAGGGGGGGGGAGCGGGGACATGACACAAACATAAACCAACTGAAGATCTTGCAAAGGTTAGCTTTATATTCAGTCCTTTAATTTCCACCTGGCATATGCTAAGAGTTCATAATCCCATGTTTTATAGTCTGAAGTCCTGATATACACATGGTAACCTATCTCTAAAGTGACAATAAATATATATTGCCAGCATGAGAAACAGTTGTTGATTCTTTCTTTACAACCAGTATTTGTTTATCTGAATCATAAATATTTGTAATTTTTCTTGAAATCTGTGTGCTCTTTCAGTGATTTCCCCCTCTGCCCTTTTTTAATTCAGTGAGCTATTTCCAGAGTTAGATTAGGCTGTACGAGTGTTTCTCTGTCAATGTGCTGCTGCCTTGGGGATGTGAGAAATGTACACACACAGAAAATGGTCTAGAAAGTTTGGAAAATTTGAGCCTGAAGCAACCTGTGCCTCAGTGCTTGATCAGGAAGATTGTGAATACATCCCCTCCGCTTGCAGGCAGCTCAGTTCTTACTAAATTTGACATTATACTTTTTCTTAAATCACAGTACATCTTAAATTGGTATGAAAAATCATGGATGGGGTTAATAAAAACCACAAGAAGAAAACAATTTAAGGAACGCTGTGGACTTGCTTTTCTATTGTGTGATTTATTTATTTATTTTTTTATTCCTTAGCATACATAGTAAGAAGTGACGGTATTTTGTTAAAATCAAGTAGCTGGATAATTCTCTAAGTGGTACTATTATTATTTCATTTGCATTTTAAAAATGTGGGAATATGCATAAATATTTGGAAAGCAGTATATTTCATTCTGGATTTACTGCTGATTTTTGTTAAACTGTTCTCAGAATGCTTATTGCTACATCCACAAAAAAAGAGTAGATGTTAGAATACTGACTAGGGCAGTATCTAATTCTGTACTTTTATGTCTTTTTAATAAAAGGGCTTTTTTCTTCTTCAAGATAATGTAAAACTGTCTCTTCCACCTACTGGAAAAGTGCTCTAACCATCTGTTCCTTTCAACTGGCACTGCATTCATTATTGTAAACAGAGCAGTTTGACCAGAAATTCTTTCCCAAACATAAAGCACCCAATAGGGATGCGTTGGGCGTTTTACTGGGAGGAGATAATTGGAATTCTGAATTCTTCTCAAATAGCACTTCCTTAAGTTCTCAGTTTGCAGAATCATTTTTGTTTAGTAAAATTTACAATTGTTCAAAGGGTGGTTTGGGAAACTCTACATTCCAGATAATACTTCTGTATAAGGTGTTGGCAGTAGGATTTAATCAGTGTATGTGTTGCACCTTGTATACGTAGTTCCCCAGCTCAATACTTAATTTTTCCACTCAAAAAGGAAGTTTCACTGTAGTTACACTAAACTGTTCTAACTCTGGATTAAGTTTCAATAGATGACAGTATGATTGGAAGATACAAAGATGACAGGAGATGCATCAAAGAAAGGGATTTTCTAAGTTGTGCTCTTGAATAGTTGGATGACCAAAGATGCAGAAAGACCAAATCTTAACCCTATGAGTTTTCCCACCTTTTATTGCATCCCTTCTGGAAGAAGTTGTTTAGATATATTCCAAAGCTACGTTCAATGAAAATGATATTCCCAGCTGCACAGCAGTCCAAGGGTCTTGTCACTAGTGTTTTTCAAAAATGTCTTGGATGCAGTTTTGGCAACTGAAAAGTTATTTTGAAGTGTAAGGAAAATCAGCCTAAAAGATTTTGAAGTCATGTTGACTTAAAAATGGGTTAAAATGGTAGCTTCTTTCGTTCATTAACTTCGACAACATGGCTCAAAAAGTATAACATTGAAGCTTCACGACATTAATCCTTTTGACCAGGAGTTTTGGGGTAATTCTAAATTCTGGCAAAGTGATCATGAACACCAAGCTGTCATCTTTAATTATGTGGGAAGTCCAAAGCTGAGATTTTAAATTCTTTAATATAAATGTGCATTAAGACCTGGATTCTGCTCAGATAAATATACATTTTATTTCAGTATGTTAATGATTAAATTTAGCAAACTATATTTATTTAGCAAAGTATTTTCCATTTTGCTTTGTATGTAGTCTATAAAAAATAAACCAACTCCATCTGGCTACCATTTATTTATTTTACTACTGTAATCTGCAGGCTGTGACAGATCACAAAACCAAAAGCTAAGTATGTTCTTAAATGTCATGTCTGTTCGCTTCATAGTTTTCCAGCCAATAAAAATTGTTTTTAATGCTTAAAAGGTGAAAGCCATAGCTTTTACATGTAAGTTACAAAATCAGTTACAGTTTACCGTCTTTAACAAAAATATTTAAACCAAAATGCAGAAACAACACTTCCTCTTACCTTTCTTTTACGAAGTCAAGAATAACAAATCATTATTTCCAGGGTTCCAGTAGGAAATGACAAATTAGTTAACTCGGTAATGCCCATGATGAAAAGACTACCATTCAGTTATATTTTGTCAGAGGGGATCAGCACCCTCAGCAACCCCCAGCCATAAGGCAAGAGTAGAAGTGGCCCCAGAGAATGTAGTCTCCAAGACACTTGATTACAAGATAGATGCCTTTCATGACACTTCCCTCATTTGGTTATAGATATCTGAGAGCACTGTAGATGTCACAAGAGGCAGTGGAACTGGTACTGTAATTTCCCAACCACTTTTAAGCTATGCTGCTGTTGAAAGAATTGGTTGTACTCTTCCCTTTTCTTCTCTGGCTCTGTGTTTCTGGCTCCATGGCTCTGTAGGTATCTGTGTCAGTCAACAAGAGCCCAGGAAATGCTTGGGGTCAAAATTATTGTGATTGCATGAGATATGCTCTCTGTGCAGAGGAAAGAATGGCTTCTTTTTACAGATGCAGTGCCTGTTTCTGCCACCTTAGTGGTTGTGAAAATATGGCATTACAGTCAGTCCTGCTTGAATCCTCATTCTAGGCTTATTTGATGTTTATATTCATTTATTCATTGCACTCTGTCAGCCAAGGGGATAAAGAAAGAAAAGTCACTGGTTTTAAAGTCTCATTTTCTGTGTAGACTGCAAAGAGGCACTTCACTTTTTATCTTCCAGGCCTTCTAAACCCAAAGGACCGATATTTCATGAATGAAACGAGGTTTCTTATCTTATCTGGTCTCTTCTGATTTATTTCTACATAAAGGTGAGATAAACAACATAGAGATTTTTCTCTGAACTGAAAGCAAAACCAAGTTGAACTTTGTGTTTTATAAATGCTTCAGTTCTTTTCTAGGTCTCCGCTGTTGTCCTAAGGAAATATAATATTGGAATAAAAAAAAAAAAAAAAAAAAAGAAAAGGCAACCTATTTACTTAATTTCAAGTGAAATGTGACTTGTTGACCTAATGTTGTGTTCTTTCTCTACTGTCTAAAGCTAATTTTATTAGTGTGGCTTCATAGCAGTGATCTCTGATAAAGGCTGTGCATGCAGAAAAGTTTAAAGTAGTTCTCGAAACAGTGACAGAACTCTGTTTTTAAACTCAGTATTTTCTGGTTTATTGCTGCGCTGAGACACTGAAAAAAGGTTGTCAGTGTAAACCTTCATAAAATTACCATTCTGTCCACTTGACTCCATTTTCTGTTAAAGTTTGTTGTAAGTAACTAAAGTATGGATCAGTTCCAAAAATGGCATGCTTCTCTGCTTGTAACTAATAAACTGAAAAGCCATCAGGGAAGGGTAGAGAATTCTTATTAGACCAGTGGTCTTGAAGCCATGGAGCAGTATCTGCTACCAATTTCCCAGAAAGTTGGACTCCTGCAAGTTCAATAGAAACCTGACATTTTTTAGGAGTGAGTCATTTGAGGAAATGTCTTGGCTGTTTTGGGAAGCAAAGGTGTTAAGAAGTGTTTTACTTTTCAGTAGAAGCTGTGTAGCAGAAGCGCCAGTGATATAATCTCCAAGGCTTTTTTGTGCACAGATGGACCTTCATGCCCATCACATTTATAAAATAGGTTGTTGCCAGATTTTTTCTAAAAGAATGTATTGTCCCCTTCCATTCCAAATTTCTAAGTTGCTAATAAAGAAATTCCCAATTTGCTAAGGATAATGCCAAAAAAAAAAAACAAAACAAAACGTAAATCATAGAATCCTCCAGGCCGGAAGGGACCTCCAAAAGGTCATCTAGTCCAACCTCCCCACAGTCGCAGGGACACTCCCAACTAGACCAAGTTGCCCAGGGCCTTGTTGAGCCTCATCTTGAGTATCTCCAGGGAAGGGGCCTCAACCACCTCCCTGGGCAACCAGTTCCAGTGTTCTACCACCCTTAAAGAAATTATTTCTAATATTCGACTTAAATCTACTCTTCTCCAACTTATGTCCATTGGCCCTCGTCCTATCGCAGCAGGCCTTGTGAACAGCCCCTCCCCAGCCTTCCTGTAGCCCCCTTTAGGTACTGAAAGGCTGTGATTAGGTCTCCCTGGAGCCTCCTCTTCTCCAGGCTGAACAGCCCCTGTTCCCTCAGCCTATCTTCATAGCAGAGGTCCTCCAGAATGTAGGAACTGAACTTGCTAGATTCTCTTACATTCCAAAATTTAATATTTTCTCTGTTAAATGCTGAAAGAAAAGTAAAACTGATGCTATAAGCTCTACATACCCACTCTGTTTTGGTACTCTGGGATTCATAGTTTATGGGGAGAAAGTGAAACAGGTAAAACAGGTAATGCATTAAATCTTTTTGGTTATTAAGAGCCCCACTTCTGCAAACTTATGTGAAAATCTCTAGGAAAACATAATTTCAGTTCAAATCTTTTAGCTTCTCTCATTTCCTCCTGTATGTTATACTGTAGATTTAAAATAAAACCAGGTTGTCAGAAGTTGGTGACATTTCTCATTGCACAAAAAGAAATGTAAGTTACAATGTGGCAGATTGGCATTTTTCCCATCTTCTGTTCACTGTCTGGAAGAGGATCTGGCCAAGTGATCAATGGACCTGTCAGTTCCATATTAAATTACTAAAGCTGAAAGAAGGCAGAAGCGATTTGCACCAAATGCTGCATCTCTCAGGAAAGGATGACATTCTGATATGGGGATCACTCCACTATGCTACAGTTGTCCTGTTGTCCACTCAAAACACTGATTTGTCAAGTTACAACTGGCTTAGGATGCAACCCTATCAGTAGCCTTCCCCTCTCATACCCATTATAGGCCTTTGAGAATATGTATTTAAAAGGCTATTGTGAAACATGGGTACTACAACTGAAGCAGTAGGATTGGGGATTTTAATGTGTGTATTTTATGAGAGGGATGCCGCTCAGAGAACATCTCAGATTCTGTGAAATACAGTGAGCAGACTACTTCATGAAATCCAGTCATGTTGCTATCCAATCTTTATTTGCTTCACTACTGCTTGTGTAGTTTGTTCAGCTCTTCATACAGATTAATAGAAAAACTTAATTAAAAAAAATTCCTGTGAATGAAATCATCCTTCTGTGTGCTCAAGCTCTTAAATGGCTGAAATAATTCACCCAGCCTTGCTTCACACCACCCACCTAGAACAATACCACACACACACAAGCATGTGTCTGAAGTCATTGCATTCAAGTCTTTCTGCTGCAGAGGTAAACAAGGGTATCTCAATCAGGACAGCTAGCTGAAACCAATTTTTCAGTGTGTAGCATCACAAGAAATAACTAAGTCACAGGAAGGATTTCTGCTGCTCCCAGTATGTGCTTTGCAGGAATCACACATCTATTTGGAGGCTCAGAAAGTATGGTGTCATGCAGGCTAACTCTTGCTCCAAAGCACCCTAACATACCTTCAGGAGATACCTGCAGGAGCTCCATGGTGTCCTAGGCCAGTGTGGCATCTGTCAGAACAGGCAAAAAGCAGGACAATCAGTCAGTGGTGTCTAAGGGCAGCCATGGACACTCCCATGTGCGGCTCTGCATGGACTGATGACTGCCAGAAGCTGCAGAGCCATGTTCTCTCTGTATGTTTGGAGCAGGAGGCAGGAACTAACATTGTGAAACAGTATTTAAATTTGCTTTAGAATTTTTCTCTCTTTGATTATTGGCTGCAAGAACATGCCCAAATGGACAATCCAAATTTAAATCTAATTTACTTCCTAAATGAAAAGAGAAAACTCATTAGTGAACTGAGAGACCTGTGCATACCTGTCAGATAACTTAATTTCAAATAATACAGTGATTTCTGACTTAATTTAAGTGATCTTGATTTACACTAGCTCACTAATGGCATAAATTATCCAAGATTTTAACCATTCTGTTCCCATACGCTCAATAATTAAAAACTGGATATTTTTCTGGAGTGGCACATCTTTATTTAAGCTGCTTAAATATATTAACTTTACAACCACTCACTCACATACAAAAATTCTTGGGCATCTCCAGATTACAGTGCAACAGGAGCTTAGATGAACTGTATAATAAGAGAAAAATACAGCCTCATATGATAGACACAGTTTTTGATGAGATTTTGGAGTGCAGAGATAAAATGTATGGTAAGCTTAACAGTCTTGAGGGAGATTGAGTTGTAGCTTTGGGCTCAAGGAACTTGAGGCTTTGCAGTGTTGTTTGTTTACTTTACAGCTTGTATTTGCTTGAATTTGTATTTAATTAAAACCTTAGAGAAATGAGACTCCTGTCTGAAACGACTTCTTTATAACCTAAGAAAAGGCTCTTGAGGAGGATTGGCTGTTTTGTGCCACTAGCTCCCAAAATAATGACTGCTGTGTAATGTTATAGGGCATTTGCCAGCATGAAAAATTGTCCTTAATAGTTAAGGAAAAAGAAAGCACGTGTAGCCAGCAGGGATTAGGAATTACATTAACAAAACTATTACAGAAAATATTTCTGTCTGTGGTAATGTTCCACTGATTTCACTAGGGTTCCTTTCCATGCTTACTTTTAAGCAGAGGCATAAAACTTCAAAGAACCAGTGCTTGGGAGAATCTTGATGAGGGGTGAATAAGGATACAGATTGTCCTCTTACAAGTATTTTTACATTTTGGTAATACTATGCTGGAGTTGCCGTAATTCATATCAGTATCAAAGAGTGGAGCAGTTAAGTTGCAAAACTTTTTATCGCAGCCTACAAACTCCTAGTGTTGGCAGTGAGTGTAACCACAAGGTCATGGACCTGATCAGATCCCTAAAGCCACTGTTCCTATCCCAGCCCCAGTGACAATTCTGTCCTAGTAAAAGTAGGTGCAGATAAGGCTTCCACTACATTTTATAGGATTGTTTTGTTGGTAAAAGGCAAAGGAGTGGCTAAACAGCTTGTAGATTTTACTTTAAAGAAATCAGTTGTGTTATCAGGCTCTTAGTCCTTTGGGCTGGCCCATTACCAGAAAACAGAAAAGATACATTTGGCCCATATGCCCATGAAGAGCTTCTTTTGAACTTCCAGGGCTGATGTACTTTCAACCCCTGATTGTACCTAAAAACAATTTCTGAGCTCCTGCTATGCTTCCCTCCAGCACACAAATCTTCATAGTCATCAGTAGGAATGTTAATCGCTTGGAGCTCCTGATCCTCATTTTATGTATATATATTTTGCCTGCTATGTTTTATGCACAGCTTGTTGTGTTTGTTGCTGCTGTCTGTGTGTGAAGTTTCCAAAGCAGCCCTGTATTTCACAATTTCAGACACCAGGTTCTGTTGTTGACTGTTGGTTCAACCAGTGCATTTTTATCTTTAAGAAGTGAATAGCTGAATTTTCAGAATTACTGATCATCACCTAATAGTGAGTAACTTAGCAATTCTGAGTCATTAGAATATGGGAAAATGAGGACAGAAGTTAGTTCTGTTGACTCAGGAAATCTAAAGGGATAGCACAAATATCCCATATATATTCAATTAATTCAACAGTGACCCTGAAGAACTCATCTCTGAGGCCCTGAGACACATATTGGAAGGACAATGCCAACTGCATAACTTCTACTATAAAAAAAATGATGTCCTCCGTAACAGCTGGAAGAAACAAATTAATCTACAACCCAGGAAAGGCGATAGAGGGCATGCTCAACAAGCCTGCAGATCAACCAAATTTTGAGGAGCAGCTGGTACATTCAAGGACACGGCTGTTATTCAGATGGATCTAAACTGCCTGCAGGAATGGACAACTGGGACCTTATGAAATTCACCAAGGACAAATGCCAAGTTCTGTACATGGGAAGGGAGAACCCTTTGCAGTTGATCCAGGCCAGACAGCAGCTCTGCAGGAAAGGCCTGGCAGACAGGAAGCTGCTGAACAAGACATAAACTGAAACATGAGTGGTTCAGACTGGACATAAGGAAAGCCTTTCACACCATGAGGACAGTTGGGTGCTGGAACAGGTTGCCCAGAGAGGCTGCACAGTTTCTGTCCTTAAAGATTTTCAAGACCAAACTGAATAAAGCCACCCATTCTTACCTCAGAGCTGACCCTGCTTAGAGCAGGAGGTCAGATTAGAAACCTTCTTTGGTGCCTTCAAACCTGAATTATTGTATGACAGAAAAATTTGAAGAGAATTGCAAAAATGTAGAAATAAGTGAAATGTTATTTTATATTTATAAGCAGCAAATAACCAGGAGGAAACTCAGCAAGAAAAGATGAAGATGAATGATGCTGGCACTGCCAGTAGCTTGAATGAATTTATTTGGCCCATTATTCATGTGAAAGGCTGAAGAAGGTAAAATTCTGGAAACTGGAATAAGTGAGATGTTAAGGGGTTTTATGATTATGCTGGAGCAGAGAGGCAATTAGAAGTATTAAAAGCTGACAAGGCATAAGGTCAAGATGAATTACACATTTCAGTATTCTAGCAGGAGTGGCAAGAGAAACATGTTGAGCAGCACATGTTTTGCAACAGCAGAGCTTCAGAAGATGTGTGTAGATCTGAAGAACTGAAAAGAAACAAACATGCCCTTGTAGACAAGGGGGCTTTATTTTGCCCAAGTTCAGTTTCACAGGAAGACAGCAACAAAGGGAGAACTTGTAAAAAGGAGAAGGAAGGGTGCAAATACAAGAAAAAAAAATTACTCTGTGTGACATTCTGTATATTTTCTCAAAATAATTCATCAAAACTGTAAATCAATGGTCTTCCAATAGTTTTACCATTCCTTGCAAGAACAGGCAATGCAGGCACACACGACCCTGTGGGTAACGGTAGCAGGTATTTTTTATCTCCTCCTCCATACAAACATGAAGGAGGCATTATGAAGAGCTACTTGATTCACATAGATAAGGTAGTAGCTTCAGACACACTCCATGAGGACCTGGCACGTGGACTGCCAGGGACTGTACTTTATCTGATTAGCTAAAGGTAAAATAAACAGGAATAAATTCTGTACAAAACTGTTTCAAGTCTTTAGTAGATAGTTAGCTTCCATATAAATGTAACTATGTACACTGATGACAGTGATACACAAATGCAACAGATACAAAGAAGGAAAAAAACATAAAGAGATACAGAGAAAGTACAAGATAACCAATATCCATAAACAAAGCCCTCTATCTGAAAATAGGCTTACTAATATTAGCATGAATTACAATATACTTAACTCAATAATTAAAATATTAACATGAGTAACATTCATCTTATCTTTTCATGCAGACAAGAGGTAAATAACCATATTGAAAGAACAAATCTCTGACTTAGATACTTCATCATGCTGAGATGTAACCAATGTTCAACAGTTATACAGTTTTCTTTTACAAAGGCATTTCAAGGCTGTTTGGGAGCTAGGCACTGAGCGGAACATGCAAATACCCCACCTACACACTAAGTCTCTAACCGTCCTGCAGCATGCAGTGCTTGTCTTAACACACAGCCTTAGTACTTTGTGAGGATACTGTTCATTTCAACCTGACTTTCCACATCACAAAAGGAATATTATGTATCCAGTCAATGTGAAATGGATACGTAATACATTTTTGAACCTTTACTTGTGCTTTTGACATGCCCTCTCTTCATTATCTATTCATTGCAAATAATTGGGGAGCTTTGTAAAATGTCCTCGTCCATCCTGCTGAGAACTCTTCCAGTTTATTGTATCAGAAGAAAAGTACAGTTTCAGCTTCTAGAAACCTGATTCATGGAACCGTGACCACAGGGGCATTCCTAGTAAGTGCCTGATTAACACACAGACCTAGAGGCTTCACTTCTGGAAGTTCTGTTAAACTAATGCAGAGGAAGGGAAGAGCACGAGTTAGAAATAAGGAGTCCAGACAAAAGGAGGGGAACTTTGGAAATACTGGCTCCGAGCCCCTCACAGTAGAGAGCAAAGGACTCTTCCTCCTCTCTCTGGGGCAATACATGTGGAGTTCGGGGGAAGTTCAGCAAAACATAACCCTCTGTATTCAGTCTTTCTTTTATTTCTATTTTAGTTTCAGATATCAGGTTATGATAGGTCTCTTCTTTGCTTGATTTTTAAAGAGGACTTCCAGTAGAGGAAGAAGTGATATAACACAGAAGGATAACAGTACAGAAATAACTACGAAGGACAATATAGGAAACAGAAAGAATACTGAACAGATACGAAAAATGCAAGAGAATATATTTAATAGTAGAGTGACAGGCTTGAAGATAAAGATTTAGAACAGAGAGTATACTGCAGATAGGTGTCAGGGCACCAAGGGTACTACTGGTCCTGCAGTCCCTTTTTGTTGACCAAGCAGGTTTTGGCTGCAGTGCAGCATCAGACCTGACTCCCCGCAGGTCACTCTAGGATCAGGCTGGGATCAGGGGAGAGCTGTGGGAGCCTCCCTGCACCTTTGCCCCAGGGCTGACTGTGGTTACCCTGCCACCAGCTCTCCTGGCCAGGTGGGGCTGTATCCAGCCAATGAGGAGTTTAGCCAGCTCCTCATGCTTCACCCTGACCAGGGAAATGTGAGTAAAGGCACTTCCAACTTGGCTTCTTCAAATTGTCAGGTCTGTATGATAGGAAAACCCTTTAGGGTGAGAGTAGAGACAGGTATCTTAGGAATTTTCCCATCTTGAGTCTTAGTGGTGGCCATTTTGTCTTTCTCTTCAGAAGGTAAATATTTGACTGATAATATATTAAAGGACAAAGCATGACATTAGGCACCAGTGAGCATCTAATATAAACAGAATGACTGGAAGAAGATTGAGAACACTGCAGGATTGTAAAACCAATCTCAGCAGCAGAAAACACATGGAGAGCAATTATGCACACAGAACATTTAGATATATGTAATTGCTTAAGGGTTAGTCAGCATGGATCCTGGAAAAGAAGATTAGGCAAGATAAATGTGCTTGCGAGCTCTGAGTAGGCCAGACAGAGGGAGTGAGTATCATTTATCTGGGTTATGGGAATGGAGGGGGAAATTTTTTAATCCTACATAAACCAAAAGACCACTCGTATTTGACATCCATAAACATAGCTAAAGAACAAATAGCTAGTGGACTGGATTATGGCAGGCAGAGACAACAGGCATAAATATCACATAACAATTTTATTACAAAAATTCTCCATCTGATTTTCAGAAATTGTTTAGTTGACTCCTGAGGCTTTGTGTTTCTTTCTGTTGCATGTAAGTTACCCCTACTGACTTTAGTACTGTCCCAATGTAACCTGAGTCACTGCACCAGTTTCTATAGCACAGGCTTGATCATGTATTTCCTTACGACTACCTACTTTCACAGAAGCTAGGAATAGAGGAAGGATTCCAACCTGCCATTAAGGACATGGGTAGCAGTTAAGTCACCCATTTTAGGATGTGGTGGATCATGTCTTAAGACCATGTATCGCATTAACTCAGGGATGGAAACTACAGAAACCAGCCCAACTCTTTAGTCCTCCATTTTCATTTTAATTTCCATTTCCAGCAGCCACTTATGACTGTTTTTACTCTGCATGCAAAATTTCAGAACTTGGCTCAGCGAAAACATTTTCACCTTAGAGTCCTTTGGCTGGGCTAGAAAACTCTTCCCAGACTAGACCCCAGGGCGTTTTTCATATCTTCAGTTGCAGCTGGAGTGGGTGCCCACCTAAACCACACGTTGTGTAAGGGCTCTCCTATTTAAGGCCTTACTGCTGGCGACGCCACCACTTCTAGAGAGAAGCATCCTCAGGGGGAGCATCCTAGGACTGAAGCAGACAGACCTTTAAAAGTGAAATAACTTCAAAAGTTCATTTTAATTCTGCTGAAGATTTCACTCAGCTTACATAGGGAAATGAAATCGGTCAGAATAACTTTCATAGTTGACAGTCTCATTTTCTGGTTCTCAAGCATGAAGTGAACTGTTTCAGGGGGGCTTCTAGCATTATGAGAAAATGTTTAAATAAACACACCACCTGCTTCTTGCTGCCCATACTTCAATGTTGCAAGCGCTTCTATTCAAGTTGTGCTTTACAATTACTTCCATGCAAGAAACCACCTTTTTGTACAAACCAACCCTGAAGTCAGGTTTACCCCTTCAATTGCATAGCAGCAATTACCTAAAAAGGATGAATTCCACTTTTTTTTAATTTAATTTTTCTTTTCTAAGACCGAAACCTCACAATGTGCACCACAACTACCAGCAGCAGAGACGTGAAAGGAGAACGCACACCCCAAGGCCTCCACCTCACGCCTCCCGGCCACCACCATTTCGTCCCCCCCGTGCCCCCTGGCGGGCTGCGCCTGCGGGAAGGTTCTAGAACTCAAAATGGCGCCGGTCACTGAGGGGGGAGGATTGTTCAAGAGAATACGGCGGCGCGGCCTCCAGAGGGCGGTTGTAGGTTTGCTTTTATTAGTCTTATTAATATAATTTTTTTTTCTTATGTGCATTTAGTATTCTTTCAGGGTTCTCTTCACGGGTGTTGTCTTGTTCTGCCATAGGTTATCCTATCTTGAGACAATTTCTGGAGAAGTCACTGTGCTTGAGTAAATACTATGGGCTTAATTTTATTTTTTTTTAGTATAATAATTTAAGCTTTTTACTTAAAGGGAGTCTTGAGGAATTTTTTTTTTTTTTTTCTGATCTCGTAATACTTCTGACTTCTTCAAGTTGTAAAATGAGATGATTGCTGAGGTGTGACGCTTTCTGCTTGTGCTGTGGCTTTCACTGTGAACTTCCATGAGTACTGAGGGGCGGGAGGTGGCTGTGCCTCGAAGGGTTCTGTATGCTGTTTTTACTATAAAAAGCATAGCTCCTGTGGGTATTCTAGGTAATGCATGTGCTGTTTTGAGTGTTCTATGACTACAAATGTCTTTATCATGGTTTCTAGCTGGGCTGTTTCTGCGGGCAGTGGGTTACTGTAATACTGCTCATAGGTATTTTGTGTTAGCATATCATCATCCTCTGCTTGGTCCCTCTGTTTCCTTTTATTTAGATTGGATGAATAAAAAGAATAAAAATCCTCCAGAACTTAACTGAGGCAAAGGTTTGTCACCTCTTTCTGCATGGCAGTACCCAAACGTTGCCTGTAGCAAATGCAAAGGTGCTTCTTGCTGCAGGTGCAATTTCTGTGAAATTTCTAGGTGGTAGTTACACTCATGTTATAAATTAAGGCCAAATATCTGAAATACATGTTTGTTTTGATTTTGTGCTGGGAAGAGGTTACAGAATGGAGAGTTATGAACATCTTGGACTTCAGGTGGGGAAAAACCTGCACCTCTTTACCTTGGCTTTGTTCTCCAAGGTAAGTGCAGCTAGCAATTCTCTTGATGCCTACAAAACCAGTACCTGCTCTTTGAGTATGCTCTTTTTCTCTACAAAAGGAACAAGCAATGCAGGATGGATGCTAATGGTTTTGAGTAATGTGTAAAGTAGTGCAGCTTAATATGTCATAATGATGTGAATAGCCTATGAACTACAGTAGGGTGGAATTTGTATAAATGTTTTTCAGGATAAGTGAGGTACAGATGCTGGCTTGGAAAGAAACCTCCTCTAATGTTGAGTCCCAGTGCAAGAGCAAGTACAGCTGTTCCTGGAGGAGTTCACCAAAGCTGTTTGTGAGACTGGCCTCTTATGGAAGGTGTACTGGTGTAAATGATCTGTTCTTTTGCTGAACCATTCTATTGTGAGAGGTTGTTGGAGGGATTTTTCTGTGTGTGTGTATGTTGTGGTGGATTTTGTTTCTCTTGTTTAGTGGTTGGGTGGTTTGTTTTGGTTTTTTTTTTTTTTTTTTTTTTTTTTGGGGTGGTGGGGTGGTGATGTCATTGTCTTAACTTAAGTCTCTGTGCATTGCCAAAGTAAATAGATATAATAGACTTAAATAATCTTTGCTGCCTTGCTTCAGTCCATAATAGCCTTTCTTCTTTGAGCATTGCTAACTTGTTGATCTGTCCTTGGGAGTTGTAGTGTTTGCTTGGCCTGTGACGTGTGTGTTTGATGCTAAAAGCCCCGGCCTGTGATGATGGCTTTCTTGTGGTATATGATGAGGATAGCATATAGGAAATTTCCCGCGTTTTCAGAAGTGAGCAATTTGCTTCTGGAGCTGATTCTCTGCAAAGCTGCCACAGGAGGTCAGTGTTGTCCTATGTAACTGCTGCTCTGTTTCATCAGCTTTTTCGGACCAGATGGCACATTTGTTAGACTTCATTGAGTGTATTTTTTCGTTTATTGGAGCGTGAGGGAAATTCATGTTTGCAGGTAGAAGCAGATAGGTAGTTAAGAATTTATAATGTTTATTATTTCTTTTATGTGTTTACATTGATGGCAGCAGGAAAGTTGCTGATTTATCTTCATTTGTCAATTTGATGGACACATGCTAATGGTGCGAGTAGGACGTTCGTTTCCCCTCTGATGCAGCACTTGTAGAACAGATAATAGTAAGTTGGTAGTGTGTATGCATCATGTGCTGGATGCTGTCTGCCAAGCCTGTTGTTAAGATTTCAGGTGTGTTTTTCTGTGTGGAGGTTCAAATGGCTAGAGTCAATAGGATTGTTTTTGGGATGTGTGAATAGAAATACGTCAGTTTGCTCCTTTTGTGCAGCATAGCTGGGAAGCAATATCAGTGGCCCAAAATCTGGAAATAGTTGTGACTTCAAGCAAATTGTTGCATTGTACTTGTCTCAACTGATAATAAGGAAGTCATCATCACAATTGGTTTAGGATTTTTCTTGTAAAACTTACTGAGATTTTGGTGTGGAAAACATTACACAGGATTTAATATTGTTTATCTAATTAAAACATAAGCAATCACATTTTAATAATTTGTGAAATCTCTCTGTTTTAAATGGAATGTTTATCTGCTTCATTTGGAAGTGCCAGTTACTCACACATGAAGACAGAAGTGCATCAATAAAAAAGCCAGGAACAAAATACCAGAGCTTTATCATTCTGCCTCTTGACACCCTGGAAATCCTAGTGTTTAATTTTCTCTTAGCACAGCAGATAGCATAAGCATTGAAAAGAAATGCACCTAATCCAGAAATGCACTTTTGACCCCTTTTCTTTGACCCTGACACACATGTTGGCATTGGAAATAAAATGCTGGCAGTTTTGCTTGGTTCAGTAAAAGGCAAGTTTGCAGAGACAGACAGGAAATCCATTCCTACTCTGTAGATTTATCACAAAAATGCCTAAAGCGAACAGCAAAGTAAGTTTGCTTTACTGGAGACAAACTCACACCTTTGCTCTTTCAAAGACCCTGTTTACAAGTTTAAGCCATGGCTCAGTCTGTCTGTCTTCTTAAACTACCAATCTATAGGTGCTGCCTGAAGGCACTTGCGAAGAAAAAAATTGGGAGATATCCTGCTGCTATCATGGTTTAACAGAAGTGCTTGATCTTCTGAATATAGAATGATTGTGTTTCAGTAGTCTGAAAGCCTGGAGAGCTGAAGCTGAAATGATGGTACATGCATGCTGTCACCAGCAAAATCTGATTGCTCTGCATAGGAGAAGTCCAATTGAAGTTATCCAGACCAATATAAATCTTTCTGGTGCAAAAATGCATTCCCAATAAGCCTGTTAACGGGCTATATCATAAAAAGATTTCAAAAAGGTCAGTTGAAATGACTCTTTATGTTATCTTCCTCAAAGGCTCTGCCTACGCTTGGAATAAAGTTGTATTTGAAAATGGTGTTGAGGCACAGTTTGAGTTCAGCTCTTGCTGTTCCATTACGACAATGATTTGGCAGCCTGGCAAGAGCTTGGATGAGATGTTAGAAGCTATGTTTTTCTCTTGGAGGAGGAGGGGAAGGAGTTTACTTTTATTATATTTAATCAAAGTGCTATCTGGCACAGGTACTTCTAATTTTTTGATATTTCTTTTTTTTCCTTAATATGACTGATTTTTGCGCTAAACATTTTTTCCTGTGGTATGGATGACATGGAATTCATGCTTTTAAGACTGTTTTCAGCATGGCTTTCCTTATCAAACTAGAGCTGATATGTATTTGCAAGGGGCAGGGATAAATGGAATTATTATAGATTATGCAACAGACCTAGCAATACAAGCATGTTATAAGAGCATAACGAGAAATTGCTCCTGTCACGTGGTGATTGTGAAAGTAAATGAACAGAAGGAAGAAGGTGATGAAGAAATAAAGGTGCAGATTTGTTACACTGGCTAGGTAGTGACTGTAACAAGCTTGTAGTGCAATTGGAAAGAAATTTTGATGCCTAGTTCTGTGCTGTATTTGCTGGAAGTGATGAATTTGTCTTTAGGCACTCAAAGGAAATGGTAAGTGGTGGTTTTGTTAAGAAAGCAGGTAACTTGTCAGTTTTCCACTGGGCACTGTTAGTGCAGTTTCTGTTGTGAAGCTCCATTTTAAGTATAGAAACAGATACATGAGAAAGAAATAAAGATTCCTCATTTCCTTTTCTGTTTAGGAAAATGTTCTTAATGTTTTTCTCACTGTTTCCTCTTTCCAGAAGATCTTATTACGGTTAATAAAGTAGTCACCATGGTGTGGTAAGAACTACCAAAAAGCAAAGCTCCAAAATTCTTTTCCATGGAAGCTGCTGCTGACTGCTTCGTTCTTTGTATTTCTTCTTTATGCCTGGTTCTGTATCATGGCTTGCTTGTGTGTGTGTTTATTCTTTATGTTGTGGTATTTTCCTTTGTATTGAAAGATCACTTAGAAATATAATGGAAATGAAATAGTATTGTTGCAATGCCAAATCCAAACATTTGCTCATGAATAAATGGTGCCTTATCTTCAAAATCCTCTTGATGGCACTGGAGTCTTAGATATGCTCACAAGTCTTTTATTTCAGGTACCAAATCTTATTATCTGGGTTAGCTCATCTGTATTCAAAAGATCAATGTTGCATTATTACAAAGATCCTTTCAAGTGTAAAAAGGATGGCACTTCATTACAGAAAGTAAAAGAAACTAATCAAACTTTCTTGGTGAGATCATTGACTTTTTTAAGTAAAGGGCAAATTTAAGAATTTGAAAGTCCGAAATTTAAGAGTCTTGCAATTGAGGCTCTGTTCTGCCCTAACTTTAATCTCCTGTAAAACAGTTCTTGGATTTCCACATAATCTGAAGAAGAAAGTGGTGCAACACAAGCTCTCCTCATGGCATCAGATGAAGCCAAGTTCCCATTTGCCCTCCTGAAATCTTATGTACTACATAGCTTTAGAGAACTGTGCAGTGTGCAAGTTGGGTCCTTATATGAGAGAAGAGAGGAGATAATCTCTTCATTTAGGCAGTTAGGCTATGCCTTAGCACTGTGTGGATTTTCAGTAAACCTGAAATCTTAGACTTAATTTGAGTCCTTGTCTAGGTTGTCATGTAGGGTTGTGCGAATTGTCATATCAAATAATAATCTACTTTATCTTTTTCTTTATTATTATTTTGTGAAAGGACAGCAAACAGTTGTACAGTTCCTTGGATTATTATCAATAGCTAGCTCTCTTCTCTCATGCCTTTTGCTTGTAGCTTTCCAAATTCTTTGTTACAGGAATGGTTATTACTTTATATAGCCTGCAGATAGATACAGGGCAAAACCCAGACCATTGAACTTCAGCCCCTCAATGAATTTGTACTGATTAGGAGCTCATCTGTGGACACCTCACTGTGAATATTTGTAATTTGTTCTAGATTGACATATATTACTGGTTTGTTGTGGTTGGGGTTTTTTTGTTTGTTGGCTTGGGGTTTTTTTGCTTTGGTTTTGGGTGGTTTGGGTGCTGGTGGGTGTTGTTTTTTTTGTTTTTTATTTTTTTTTTCTTGTGTATGTGTTTTTTTGTTTGGTTGGGTTTTTTTTTGGTGGTTTTTTTTTTTTTTTGTTAGTTTGTTTAATGTTGTTGCTTATTTCTCTTGTCTGATTAGATGGCTTGTGGCTCACCAGCACTGGCAGACTTTGCCATTGAAAATGCAGCTCAGAATTCCCTTTTGGTGACTGAGTGCTAAGTTCATTTTTGTGAATAAATCTCTAGCATCTGATCATCCAAAGAAATGAATGTAAATGGGTTATGAATGCAGCCAAATCAAAATTCAGCTTTAGTTTTGCATGCATATTCATTAATGTTTCTTCCCACCACTTGCTTTCTCACTGACAACTTGCATGAGTGTAACTGGGTTGCCGAAGTTCAGTGTAAACCAGCTCTTGCAGATGTTAAAACAGATCAGTCTGACCAAGGTACACCAGTTTTTACGTCGAACTTAAAGGAAGCTGGTTTGAATTCAGGATGTAATTGGAGACCTAATTAAGTCATTTGGAAAAGATAGAAAGAACACCTTAAAAATCTGTTTCAACTGAATTGCTTCAGTGATATACTGTGAATGAAGCAGAGTAGCCTTATTGGCTTCCAGCTCTCTTGTTGTGATTAATAGTTAATAGCATCACAGTACATCTCTATACTTCAGGTAATTTTTTTTTTCTTTCTTTCAGTTTCAGGTTGTCTAAAAAGACCAGCTATGCACATGCTGGGAGAAAGCTAAAGAGAGTTGTTTCAAAATAGGAATCTTGAAAAAATAATCATTCCTTATATAGGAAGAATTTGAAAGAAGATGTGACTAGGATGATGTGTGACTAGGATTCTGACCTATCCACACTGAGAAAAAGTAATTCTTCTGGTTTGTTCTTATGTGCTATTTAGTATGGAAGTTAGCTTTTGTGGCTAGTATATGCAAGGTGTGCTGACTTGAAGTCTGAGCTCGTTTCCTCAAAACACGTGGTTAGAGTCCTATTCTTGACTTTGGGGACATAGGATAGCATACTGTTGTATTTAAACCTCATCTGATCTTAATGACAGAGCATCTTTCTCTGTTTATGAGCTATTTGATAAGTGTGCTCTGCATTCTGACATTGTAAGACTAGAGTGGATTCTATTATTTCATTGTTTTCTGGATTATTGTTTTTCTTTTTTCTGTTGTTGTTCTGAGAAAGCTGTATATATGCCTTGTGTATGAAGGAAGCTGAGACTTGTTTGTATGAAGGGAGAAAAATTGTATACAAAATTGGCTTCTACAACTGCTGCTAGTTCCAGTTGAATTTCTCAAAATTATCTTCTGAAAGAAAAGTAAATATTCTTTCCCAAACAACTTAGTTTGTAGGTAACTATGTAAAAGGCTTCTCCAGGTAATCTGATTAAGATGAAATGAAAAGCCAAGGTCAGTCATAGTAAGAAAAAATATATTTATAGTAAGCAGGGGTTCAGTGACTCTTAACTTTATGTACAAGGTCTATGTATCACTGAAAACAGTAAAATGTTGTAGGCTTGGGTGAGACTTAAGCAGTGTATAGGGCTCAAATTGATGGTACACTTCATGCTAAATGAATGCTAAAATTTATTAAATTGCCTTTTTTTTTTTTTTT
>VZRU01011082.1:29191-56861 GCA_013398155.1 Pedionomus torquatus
TTTTTTTTTTTTAAATTCTTCAATTATGATAAAGACACTCATAGCATAAGTCAATCTAGATAGCTCTCCCTGTGCCAAATCTCTCTATAGACTTGTTTTCTGGGAGTAGGCATATTCACATAAGCACAGCAGGCTTGCCAGCCCTTGTTCCCCTGCTAGCATGTCCACAAAAGTGAGCCTGACATCTATAGGGTTGTGTATTATATGTCACTTTCAAAGCTTTGCACTTGTTCAGGATGACCTCACGTGACACATCTTCTAGTCCTAATGAACCAGAAATACCCAAATATTTTGGGTCTTTGGTGCTGTTTTGAATGGTGGACTCCTGTCACAATTTAACTACTACTGACAAAGACTTCAGGAATATTCTGAAGTACTAGAAATTAGATCTCTAAGCTTGCTTGCATAAACTATATTTCTTCAGATTATTACATGGGACTTTTGCCTCATCTGGTTTAAAGTATATTAATTCGGATGGTTACAGACCCCTAAAAATGGGTGTCGCTTGTGGTTTCAACATGCAGAGTGCTATTAACATCACCTCCCAAAAACAGTTCGGACTTCTCTGTGAAGAGAGACCTTTTGATGCCTTTGATGATATTATTTAAGCTGACCTATTACTGAACAAGCAAAGAACTGAGAACATAGGTCTCAGTGCTCTAACTGCCTCTCATATTGGAGAAACTTTACTCATTTGGATAGTACCAATTATTGGAGCTGATATTTGCACATTCAGTCATAGTACATGGTGGCATAAGCAACCAGTTACAAAATAAGTTTTTCATCCCATTAAAATTATGTGCAATGTAACCCTCGCCTTGGGAGGTGTGGTATGGACTTGTGAATGTCACTGTGTTCTCTATTATGTATCTAGTAAGTTGGCCAATAATGTATTTTTGCTCTTCAGTTTGTTTAAAAAGCAGTTTTTAATTGGAAAGACAATTTATGCTTTCTGCTCCATTTATATCAACTGGAGGCTGAATTCAATATATATGGAGGCTGGTAGGATTTTACACATGGGGAATCCAGGTAATAAATACATAGAAACCACGGCATTCTCTGGAACTGGATAGGTAAGATTTTACTGCCAGCACCACAGTATTGTGATAATTTTCCTTTGGTAGCTATGTGAGGTTTTCAACTTTCTGACTTTTTGTCTAGGGATCAGAAAATAGTGAAATTCACAAGGAATGATGCTGGATGTAAGAATTCCACCCCACCCCCTCCACCCCCCCCTCCAAGGAGAAGCAGTGTTTGGCAATATTTGATAGCTAATTGTTCAGACATGGTTGGAACCATGCCATTTATGAGCATGCAACTCCTCCTCATTTCTTGCTTGCTTTAGCTGCTGAAAAAAAAGCCCTAGATGTAACCTAGATGTAGCTGAGTATTTTCTTATGGTCATTATAGCAGAAGTGGGTGTTAGACCAAGGCCCTGTATTTTAAAATGTTAGCAGTTGCATGTATTATCTAGCAAGGTTGTACTGCCCTTGTCATCTGCCACTGCCAAGCTCTGTCCATCTTGTTGGTTTTTTATTCCTGTATTTTCTTTTCTTTCTTTGTTACCTGGGTACCTTTGTTGCACTGGGTAAGACCGGATTCCTGCCTAGTTGAAGACTGGAACTAGTATTGTAGTATAATAGAACACAACAACAACAACAACAAAAAGGTGGCTCAAAAGAGGCTCTAATCAGGTGTACTCACAGAATTTCTTCCTTAATTTATGATGTGACTGCTCTGCTTGCAAGTGGCTTGAGTTGAGACATAATATTTCCCTGTAATATGAGTAGTAATTCTAAATAGGACTGTGAATTTTGCTGCTGCAACTTGAATAAAAAATGGGAAAAAGGTGATTTCTATGTCCTAGCTCTTACTCCTTGCACAGCCACAAATGCAGCTGTTGGTTAGGTGACTTGGTAGTCTTCTAATCTTTATTTCTGCTTTCTCATTGCATCTCAGATGGTATTCTATCTACTTTGCACAGAGAATGCTAAACTTGCTGCTTTCTGTTCTAGGTGAGGCATTGGAAATAGCAACTCTGAAATTAATTATTTTGGATGTAATATTTGATAGATGGTCCAACTGCTCTATCCTCAGTTCTCCATTTCAAGCTAATAATGGCCATTGAAGAAAACTTAACATAAGCTCGTATTTACCTAAAGGAGAAAAAGAAGCACCTTTTTTTACGTGTTATGATGGGCTTGACTTGGAGTTCCTGTGTGTTTCCTAAAACATCTGGTAGTTGCTACTGTCAGAGAAAAGATGCCAGGTTAGATGAATATTGGATAGTTGTGGGGTTTGTTTTGTGTTTTTTTTGGTTTTAGGTGGTTTTGTTTTTCCCATTCTGGAAAACATCAGCAAGAGATGAAGCACACAGGATGTGCAAGTATAGTAAAGAATAAAAATGTGTCCTGAGCTGAGGTTTTGCATTATTAAATATCCCATTAGAGAAGATTTCTAAGAACACATACAAATGTAGTTAGTAATTATTAGGTTGTTGATGGGCAATAATAGAAGGACAGTTAGAACTACTTTGTTTTGCTCAGCAGTGATAGTATCTACGCTTTGTAACATGATTTCTAAATTAGCTGTTAAATGTGTTTTTGTTCTCTTCTATTTTTTTGTGGACATTTACATTTTATCTAGTTTGCTCAGGTCATGTAACAGTTCTATTACAAGTGTCCTTGGCACTCCTGCCCTAGAACACAATGTGCTAAGTATCTTTTTTCTTTCTCTCTTCTTCCTGTGGCTTGTATTTGCCATTTCTGTCACTGTTATATTGCAGCCTTAGAGGATGCAGGACTGAAATCCTCTGCCATTTTACTGTGACTTATGAAGGCTAAAGTAGAGTGCACAAAGCTATCAAGCCAGATTGCTAGTTCTTTTATGGGGCTGTTTTCTTTATATTTCAACATTTTATTTGCTCACCAACTGTTTTGACTGATTTATCATCTTCATTCATTCAGGTGTTCATTTCAAGGGGAATGCTGTGCTTGATCTAAAGGAGGACACAAATAAATGTGGAATCTATCTGTGGCCTAACTTTTTAAATTAATATTCAAAGTAGTCTTGCTACTGGTTTGTAAAAGTAGCAAGAATTGAGGGGAAAACAATTTTTTTTCTCACTACGAATGTATGTTGTTATTATCCTTCCTTTGTAGAATATGAACCTATTTAAAGAGGTGTAGTAAAAGTATTTTTCTATTTTGTTAGACGCCATTTTCTGACTTAGACAAATAACTTGTATCAGACCTAATGAAGGCCAAGTAAGATAAAACTGCAAGTGGATTGATTTGATTTCACAGTAAATTAATTTCTGATTTTCTTCTAGTTGTAATATAATATAAGGAAAATAATATACTATCTAATTTTTAACTTATTAAACTTACTGTCCGTAGTTTAAAGTTTGTCCTTGAACTGTCTGACTCCTCTTCAGATGTCTTGATTTTTTTTTTTCTGGTGCTGTATTCCACATGAATTAGAGCAACTAGGGCTGGTTCTGAACTAAAGGTACTGGTATGTGATACTAGGGTTATCCTCTGTCAATGTCTCTGACAAGAGCAGGAAGTTTCTGTATCTCAAAACATTAATGCCTTAATATTTACTGTTAGGGAAAGAATATTTTAATAATGAAGTTCAAAAGGTGCATTCCTTTGAATGTTTGGGGAATTATAAAGACTCTGTACCTGATAGGTTTTAAAAAAAATAAGAGCGTGTTTATGGTTCAGTTACATCACATATTCATTTTGTTTAGACATTCCTTTTTCTTGGTATATTAGCCACATGTCAGGGGATCAGCTATCTTAGCATGCAAAAACAGCACAGGCCAAATACCTAAAACCTTAATTTTCTGTTTCGTATGTATTGGTTAAGGGGTTTAAAGTGCAGTCCCAAAATAGTTTTTGATTCTGGTAAAGAGCTTTGTCTGGCTAAAGTTAATTTTCTTCTTCATTGTGATTTTGACTGGTGTGGCCCTGACTTTGTCTGGGTTTCCCGTTAATTCTTACCCAAAGAATAACATGAGATGCATCCACATAGTCTATTAAGTCTGTCTACCCGCTGCTTTATCTCATTAACTGCTTGATCACTGTTGAAAAAAAATAATCTTCCATTAGCTCTCAACTTCAAAAGACTCAGATTTTCAGATCAAACAGTCCTTCAAGAGCTTTTTAAAAATCTTTAAATCCAAGAGGTTAACTTCAAAGAACACCTTGTGGGTGTTCTGAACCCAGTTGACAGGTAAACAGTAATTTATGACCAAAGATATGCATTAATGAAACGCCTTTAAACCACGGGCAATCTCTTACACTTTTCCTTTTTATTCTAGTGGGAGGCTCCTAGATTGACAGCAATACAAGTGGATGGCTTAATTAGCTATGGAGCAAGCAGTGAATTTCCAGGCTTCTTACAATACCATGCTACCAACATGCTTAGAGCGTTCTTCCATTGGAGTGGCAAGCTACAGCACTAAATACAGAAGTAGCTAGAACTTAATTTTCACTAGTTTGTAGGTCCTTTTGTTAAGGCTAGTCAAGTCTGAATTTGAGACCAGTTGGCTGATGTGTGGTGCAGCAGGGCTTATCAACAGATCGTGTTCTAGGAGACAGTGGGAACGAGGAGGAAAATGGTTTGATTTTATGCTCTCCCATACCCATTTTAAAGAAAAATGGATCAGACCATTATTTCTTCCATGACTCATGAGGTCTAACTGTTCCTTGTGCTCTGATGCAGAAACTCATGAATTGATTTTTATAGAGAACACACAGAACAAGTGGCAGTTCATGAGAGAATGTGAATGGTTCAGCACAATTGGACTTAGGCAAATCTGGCCTGTTTTCAGAAGCTTGACTGAGAGTATCCATGGAAAACTGAAATGCTGTGGAGTATGATTAAATGAATTTGTTCCTTTTCTCTGAGGTTTGAAATCCATCATCTGGTACAATGCTGGGAATGGATGGTGTTTTAGAGCTTGGAATGGAGCAGCCTGCTCAGCGCCACACCTACAAACAGAAAAGGCAAGACAGTAGGTGTGAGAGGTGCGTTTTCTAAGTGAAGAACTATAACTGATGGGAAGAAAGCAATAGGAAATATTAATCAAGCAAACTGTAAGAGACAGACTATTTGGTGCTCAGCTGGATAGAGTTTGCATCGGGATTTACCTTCTGTCATGCAATCGTTATGTGGCCATTATGATAATAAAATGGGCTACCAAAGCAGTACCTTGTCAGTTAGGATATTACTAGATAGTCTCCCAAAGGAGAAGTAAAAATACCTTTATTTGTGATGCCTAAATCATTCAGTAGAACATAATCCACTAGGACTCCAAGCTTAAGGAAAGGAAAATAGTAAAGGCCATAGCAGGTCATTGCTTCTGACATTTGCGATTGTATGATCCTGAATGGAAATGTCTGAATTAGATTATTCTGTAAGACACATATTAGTATGTCCCTGTGTGGGGATAGGAGAGAGGAATATTGCTTTTAGTTAGCAAGAAACTTTAATACCACTGTTTTAGAGGTCTCCTCTTGGAAATTTCTGCAAACATTTATTTTGTTGTGTAAGTAGTTTTCTCAACACACTACAGGATTTTAATTCTTTGGACTTTGATGCCTTTTATGTAACAGCTCAATCTTGTGTAACAGGAAAGGGGAGAGAAATTTCTTCCATGATCACTGCAAGTTCAAATGTGATTGTGAAGTGAGATACTGTCTGACATCAGTTTATCAGAAGTGTAATGATGCTATTGCTGGAATGGAGTGAACAGAGAAAAGATTTAATCAAAGAGAGTTCTGCTCATGAAAGCCTTGAGCAGTTTCAACCATAAGAATACATTTAAGCTGAGGATCATGGGAAGAACATTTCAAATCTTTCTTTCTTCCTCCTTAGTCATTCACACTTAAAATATTTTAGGTACTAGACTGAGCAGAAGCAACCCATTGTGCACCTCAGTGTTACGATACAAATGATTTCAAACAGTGGTTAGTCAAACATCCTAATATGTGGAATCAAGATTTCTGTGCACTAGGCAGCCCGCCCTCAGCAGAGAAAGGTTGTCTTACACTAAAGATCCTTTAACCTCAGGTCCTACACCTGCAGCTGTATGTTGAAGCAGAAGCTCTTACCTGGGTTTATAACTAATATAACTAATATATATATTAGTTTATAACTAATTAAGTAGTCAAACCATTTTCTAACATAAGCTCAATCAAAATGTCTTTGAGCCAAACAGTACTTCAGAGCTTCAGAGCTTATACCTTCTTCCCTATAGATCCCTATAGTTACATAGTCCAAACTGTATATACCATAAAGCTCCTGGTGCACAGCATATGACAGTAGAATAAACATCTGTTTTTATTTTCTTCATAATACTGTTTTTGCATTGAGTTGAACTGATAGCATGTGATATGTCAATGACTAAATTATAATTCATTGTGAGTATTCCCTGATCTTCTGAGTGCTGGGATCTCACAGTTTAAAATGTTCTAGGCAGTCTGAATATGAAAGCAGCCAAATCTTGAATAACAGACAACCCAAAGGCACAATTTAGGTAACTCAACTGGATGTTGTTTTCATAAATAAAAATATGGGACTGCAGACACATTTTTACTGATTATTTTCAACAGTTCACTTATATGGTATGGTGGGATTTTGGGGTTTTGTTTAGGTTGGTGTTTTTTTGTTTGTTGCTGTTTGTTTGTTTGTTTGTTTTTAGTTTTTAGTTTGTTTGTTTGTTTGTGGGGTTTTTTTTTGTTTGTTTGTGTGGGTTTTTTGTTGTTTGTTTTTGGTTTTGTTTTCCTGAACAATACTAGGATTTAAGGTTTTTTGCATGGGTGTCTGCTGTCTACAAAGTGACTAGTTCCTCTTGCTCTCGGAGAGATTTATCCACACAGTTTCTTTTGATCTTAGTGATAATTAGTTGCTAATACTTCCAGGGAATTAATGTTAAGATACACAGGAGCCAAATAGCTGTTAAAATCTGTTAGTAAGTAGGCTCCTGAGATGTCTTTGATTCTATGGATAAACGATTGCCTAGGAGCAGTCTGCTGGACTCTAAGAGGGGTGCCACAATTAATGATGTGGGCAGAAAGAAAGAAAACGAAGTGAGAAGGAAGAACACTGCAAATAATGTGACATGGATACAAAGATACCACAGAATTATTAAAATGTAGCATGATGCTGCAGAATGCAAATACGGTGAAATTTGTGTTATAAAGCCTCACTGTGAGTCCTGCTTCAAGCAGGAACCTCTTTCGCAGGGTAGGAAGAACTTGCAGATATTTTTTGGGATAGCTGAATCAGCTCACTCCCTTACAGGCGCTTAGGGTATTTGTCAGAATGGCGTATTCATATCTGGAGGAGGTGGTTATTTGAGTGATAATTGAGGGAGGGATAGATGAGGGAGATCTAAGAGCCTGACTTCTAGTTCTAATAGCAAGGCTACAAATAACCTAATCTGAATAGACTTTTCTAGATCTTACCATGGATCATGATGCTTATTGAAAGAAAAATGTTACTTGTTTCTCTGGGCTGGTTACTCTTTGGTACTAGGGGTTGTTTGGAGTACCCTATTGAGGTTTCTGTTGGCTGCTGCGTACAACAGGAAGGGGCCTCCAAATAGGGCCCCAACAGGGGCCTTCTGTTGGCTGCTTCTGGCAGCTTTTGGCTATGGTTGTTCAGGCATGTTTTGACAGAGTTCTAGTCTGTTTGCTTTTATGATGCATTTCAAGCATTGTTTTGTGCTTACTTTTCAGTTTGCTGTTTGTTTGTATTTTTTTTTGTTTGAAATGGTTCAATTTCTCCTTAGTGGTATGACTTTTTTTTTCCTGATAGGTGCAATATGAGTAGCTGCTATTTATATGGCAATGTATGAGTGTGTGATGAAAAGAATTGTTGCAAAAGCAAAGTTAAGACAAGCATTTAGCAGGTAAAACTTTCCATGGCACCAAGTGAAGTCCTCTAAAAGAAGTTAGTGGCAATTGAAAAGCCACCTACACGTGGCTTCTTTTGTTTAGTGGTTACATGTTTGAATGCAGAAAAATAAGTCTGCAAGCAGCTGTAGTTTGATGATAGCCTTGTTTCTCCTGATGGGCTGTGGCTTCAAAGCTGTTGACTCAGCAGCTGAAAGTTCATGGCGTAGGCTCAGCCATTTGACCCACTGAGTATTTTCTTTCCCCCCCAACTGCTTAAAGTGTATAATCATGCCCAGGCAAATTTCTATAGTTCTACAGAATCAAATAGATGATGTTCTTTACTCCTAAATATGTTTTCCTTCACTCACTTGTCAGCAAAGCCTTACAAGTGACTGGAAAGAATTACAGTGACAGCAACAGAAAGAAGAGAATGAAAATGACAGCTGATAGGGTGTGATGAGTAAAAATTAAATACTTCTAATTCATGTTTGGTTTTTAAAATATGTGGCACCTGCACAGGTATTCAAACATAATTAGCTAACTGAATTGGGCAAAGTGGTATGAGGCATAATTTGCAACTCACTACAGTCCTTTCAGCCAAACGACCTCTTGGGAAAGAAAACATCCTTAAAATATCAATAGCGTATCACACATATTCAATATTTCAGTTTCTGTTCATTTTAAGAAGCAGATTGGAACGGGAAATCTCAAAGCCAGTTCAGAAGTAGAGTTAAAATTAAACTTGCGGATACAAGATGCTTTGCTTAAATATTGTTTTTTCCTTGTACTCTAAATTTGATTTGCTGATGTTAATTACATAGGTATTTTCACTCTGTCAACCTGATTGTTGCAGTCCTGTTTCTTAGCTCACATTTTTTTCCTTCCCTGATGCTTTTGCATTTGAAAGTCACTGATCTGTAGTTCTCAAGGTTCAAGCTCTAAGCTCACAGATCATTTGTTACCTCAGCCTTTACTGTTGTGTTTAATCTTCTTGGACAGGCTATGTTAACACATCTCTTGGTGGTCAGTATTGCAGGAAGCTGACATATGGAATTTGAGTGCAGGATCAGACTACTGCAGATCAAGTAGCTGTTATCTCAAGCCAGCAAGTAAATGCAATCGTTAAGGTCCGTAGGAATTTTTTTTTAACATTTGGTGGTTTTGTGACTGACAGTGTCATATTTAAAGCTATGAACTGTTTCTTTGGTTCTGTGTTACTTCTGTGTGCTAGCATATAAACCTTAATCTGAGGGTAAAACAGAAATGAAGGAGTAACTCCACAAGTTAGCATTTTCTCTGACAATTTGGATATAGTGGAATATAACTATGCTGCCCTGCCAGCTACAGTGGGTTAGTGGTCTGGTGTAAACCATAAGCTGGCCTTATTCCTTCAAAGTTGCAATGCCTGAACAAGGAGAATAGAAATTCTGTAGGAATACTTTAATTTCTTCTTAGATATTTTCCTAGACCCAAGTATGAACTTGGGTGAAGCCCTGAATTGTAAGACACTGCAATAAGCTTTATGCCCCACTAACAATGCATTTGCAGAAGAGGGATCTAAACATGGTTGAAATGGTTGTTATTCAAGCAGTATTCCAGAAAGCATTTTGCTGAAATTTTCAACTACAAATGAGTTTACTTTTTTGTTTGTTCGTTTCTGTGTTATTTGAGGTATGTGAAGTTATTCTGACTAGAAAGAGATTCTCTCTTTTTGATCAGAACTTCTTGGTGATTTGTTTCCAGGAAATGAAATGGAGCTTTAACTTTACACATGGACTTGCAATAATTTGTTGCTTCCAAATTTATTTTCTGTCAGTGATAGATACTGTAGAGTGCACAACCTCCAGTGAAAACAGCCTCCCTGATTCTACAATAACAACGAATGTAAATGACTTGAGATCAAAGTTGTGAGTGAACTTACTTGTTCTCTCCCTTCCGTTTTTCTTTAACTTCTTTCTTTTTAAGTGAGAAATGTCTCTTGAGAAACCTTATTAAATATCAAAACTGAACAGCAGGTTTTTTTTCTTGAGTTCCAAAAACTGTTTTAAATAGGGGCAGAAATCTTTAATCTTCTTTGTAGCATTGTGACAGTTGTTCCAAAAAACATCTCCTCCTGTCTTCAAAGTATAATTGCTTTTTGTTTAAATAATTCAGTTTCTCACTGAATTTTTTCCCTCTCTTTTGGATCTTGTTCTTACTTGGACTTCTTACTCCTTTGGTACTGTGTGACAGGTGTTACCAATGTAGTAGTACTGATGCTGTTTAGCCAGATGACTTACGTTTCGTTCGGCCTGTGTATTTGTTGATAAAAGTTAGATAATCTGTAAGACTTCTAAAATACCTAGTGGAGTCAAAGAATATCTGACATTTAAAAAATGTCTGGTTCACTTGTTAACTCTCCATGCAGGTGGCTACTTTGATAGCTGAGGTACTTGTCTTGCATGGGAAAAAGAACAAATCTCTTGTACAAATTTATTAACCTTAAAGAAACATCTCTAAGTTTTGAAGGGTTGCTGTCAAACTACATATGGAGAGTTAAAGCTGATAGTCTGAGTGTACCAAAACTTTCCTATCTGAATCTGTTCTGCTTCTGCATACCAATCGACTTCAGAATGGCGTTTGTAGCAGTTTCAAGGCTATTAGGTCATATGCGAAAGGGAATTTAGGAGCTTTAACTGACAACTGAACATGCTAAATAGTGCTCTAAAAATAACCTTTGTATTTGACGTTATAGAAAAAAAAAATAAAAGAGGAGCATCAACTAGACAGAGTATCAAGAACCAGAAGAGTGATGTTGAGTATGATGTACCAAGCCTAGAGAACCTACAGAGTTTTACTTGTCTTTGATGTAACTACTGTATAACTTCTGCTCATGTGATATGGAGCATACCAACTTGGACTTTAAGGCAACTTGCTGATTTCAGTAATATTTGGTTTAAAATATATATGTGGTATGATTATAAACCTGAATATTTTTTGTCTTGCAATATAGATCTCATTTTTCTTCCTCACTTGTAATATTGTGTTTCTTTAATACGTGTTGTTAATATATGTTAATGTGTTAATATCAGAGTTTAGATTGATGATACCTCAGCAGTCCTACCTGAATTTTAACTATTTTTTTAAATTATTTTCCATACTTGATATGGTGTCTGTGGCTCAATTACTTAGTGAACTTCTTTATTTTAAGATGTACAAAATCTTTCCTTGCTGTCTTCGTTTGGATTAGCAATATCTACCCATGAAGCTAGTGCTCTCTGTTCATAGTGTTGTGGGACCCAGGCAGAATTCTTTAAATTAAATAGATGTTAGAAAAGATAATAAAATACTATGGACTCCTGGTTTCAGTTCTTGAAAGCATAATGCATATGTTCATTTTTTTGAGTGTTAATATATGTCAGAGTTTTCTGTCCCTGTGAAGGTTTTCATTAGGTTAGAGCTAGACACCTGTGAAAGCTTTTCACAATACTATAGGATTGGTTATGTTCAGAGGAGTACAGTAATCTTAGGTGGAGATGACCATAAAAATAGAAAATTCCTATCTCCTAACTAGAGTAGGTTGCAGAGCTTCCCACTGTATGTTGGCTTCCACTGGAAGAATACCAGTTAACTTTAAGTTAAACATTTTGAAGCAACATTTCTCTTTTTAATATTCAGTATTGAGGTATATCACAGGAAAGTACTCTAATTTTTCTTTGCCTTGTTAATAGCCTGTCTTAATAGGTAGAGCAGGGTAGCTGCTGACCAGGTAGCCTGGACCAGGTGGCTGCTGAATTGGTAGTCTGACCAGGGCTTTTACAATTTCTAGGCTTTCTAGCATATGGTGGAGGAGTTACATGGCAGCTATGGATTCTTCAAGCCAAGCTTCTTTATCACCTTTTCTTTATCTTCCTGGGCTTAGAAAAGCTAACTATTCTGTTTTGTGGTTGGTGGATTTTGGTTTTGTTTTGTTGTTTTTGTGTATGTGCGTGAAAACACTGCAATTACTTAGGAAAAAATTGAATGTGATTTTTGAGGTGGAGGTAAAATTGTTTCACTATTAAATTAAGTAGTACTGGAAGAAACGTTAGCCTGTTCCTGCTCCCCTTCTGTCAGCAGATGTACAGATGTGCATATTGACTACTGGACTTTCAGCCACAGGCACCTTTTTTAAAGAGTTTGCAGACAGAAATCTAGTGGAAAATCAGTATTGGTATCTCTGTCTGCCTTATTGTTGGAAAATACAACTTGTTCTGATACTCTTTTTGCAAAATCCTGTATGAAATCTTTGTATATTGTGATCTGACGTTGTGCTTCTGGTGATGAGAGTGTGTAGCTTTGGGACTGCTAAGGCAGAGGAGGCAGTGTACCGGGGATGCTCGAAGAGTCAAGAAGAATAAGGAGGAAGTTGGTGTTTGAACCTGAGGCTGGAAACTTACCAGAACAACCAAAGGTGAAAAGTACATGGTGAGGAAGACGTCTTACTTCATCAAGAATGACCACCAAAGACCACTAGAAGGGACTGGACCACTGCCAGAATGTCGCAATCTATGAAGTAATCCTTAATGAATATGCAATGAAGGGTGATGGGGTGATCATTGATTATATATAAAATTATGTAATCATAAGGGCATAAAATTGTAAACTGACACCGCTCTCATTGGAGCCAGATTTGGGTATCTACCCCTGGTTCCCGGGGCCTCGAAATAAAGCACCGCATATAACTGCATACAGTGGTTATGTGTTCGTCTCCGACATTGTCATAGATGCTATGAGGTGGCCTTTCTACTGTGGAGTAGCGGCAGGTGTCACTAACCATTTTTCTTCTGCCTCCCTTTTGTAGCTGGCAATGTGTGTTTTCATGTGCCTTTTAAAGACAAGCCTCTGCCAAATCCATACAAAGTATTTGGTGTTTTAAGAGCCATATTTATATGTTATGTAAAAGAGGTAGAGGGCAAGGAAACAACATCAACACTTAAAGCTTGGTGCTCTGTGGGCCATTAAACCACTAGGTTGTTTTTATGTAGCAATGTTGTATAATTTAAATGATGACACTGTTGAGGCAGAGAGGTGTGGGAGACAGATAAGGTGTCTGAAGTGATTAATTAGTGCTCTTGTGACAAAACTAATTGTATGTGATGTTGAACCCCTGTGCATGTTGTCTTGTCTGATGGCAACACATACAGACGTATCCTCCTCCCTCTCCCTTTCATTTAATTATGGTCTGTAACAACTAATCCCTTTACCTAGCCTGAGAGCATTCCCCTCTGTGAAAGGTTTGTTACTCTTTTCCTCTCTGTCATGTACTTTGTGAAACTGTGTGACTCTTCAAGGTAAGGCATGAATGCAACACACACACAATTATGTGTGTCCAGAAAAAGTGCAAAAGCCTTGTGGCAGGCAATTGGAAGTACTGGTCAAGTGCTTTAAAGGTGGGTGTCAGTATTATTAAGACGAGATAAAATTGCCTGTCTTACTGCTCTTCAGCTGCACAAGAAAAGTACATTTAATTTAGACCCAACAGTGGATCCATTCTATATAGTCATATTGTTAGCAGAGTCAGCAGCCAACTCTGAAACTGCCTGTGCTCAGATGCTTAAGAAGCCTCTGCTCTTCCACCTCCATCCAGCATCCAGGCATGCTGATGAGGCAGTATTTGAAGACTTACACCATCCTTGCCTGTGTTGTACCTGTCTTTTGGATTACTGGAGAACTTTTGGTTTCTCTTGCTGTCTGCAGCTTTGTTCCAGCACTTAAAACCCAAAAACTTTTAGAGTGGACTTCTTTTATGTCATAGCTCACACTGTTTAATGCTGATGATGACACTGTAGGACAGTGGTGTTCAAATGAAAGCCTAGATTATGTCAGTAAACATAAGGGGGACTTAGAAAAGTGTGCTACCCACAGTAGAAGAGATGAATGCTAAGGGTAAGTCTAGGCTAAGTATTTGTAGGGAAGGCATTAAACTGCAGAAGAAAGGCAGAGGACTCAAAGGCAGGTGAGAGAGCAGAATGAGTCAACGGCTGTATCACTGACAGTTATTTGGAGGTTAATTCAAAAGATATATTTGTATGGAAGCTTGTTCATATTTTCTCACTTTCGTGGGGAGTTTTGCCTGAATAAGCAATATTGAGCCTGCAGGTGTTGCATTACTATTAAAATTGTTATTTGCATTACGATTTGGACATTCAGATCCCTTAGGCAGCTTGGAAAATGTCAGCCCTACCCACATAATAAATATGACCCATATGAATCGACTGCATGACTTGGTTTCCCTTGGATTCCTGAAAGAGGCCATTACTGCCTTTGAGATAACCATCCTGATCCCTTAATTCAGGCACAGAAATGTCTACGTTTGTGTACAAAGGTCACAGATTCAATATGACCAGATATCCTTTTTGTATAAATGCCCAGAACTAGGTTAAGTCAATCAAGCTGATTAATGACCAAGCCACACAGACAATACCTTGTTATAGGAAGGAATATATTCTTCCTGCATCCAACTTATGATATGCTTATGCAAATTCAGATGCCTTTATATTGATGCCTAAGAATATGACTGAAATATAAATAAAAGATAGGTGATGAGGAAGGCTGAAAAGGTTCAGCAGTTAGGCTGAGCTCAGGAAAATAAGTGGTCTGAAGCTATATCCAGAGTTTAAGCTAACCTGCATTTTGTGAAGCAAGAAAACTGAGAAGCTGTCCTGTTGTTGCCTAAGTTTGCTTTTTAACAGCTGAGAACTTGACTTCTCAGCCTTTTTGGCTCTGTGTGTGTGCATGTCTTGTTTTGTCTTTTGAAAAGATGTGGACTGATTTGCATGGCTAAAATAAGAAAAAGAAATACATAGGCCACAGCTTGTGAGCCACCTGTGAGTAACTTGCTCTTTTATTTTTAGTTTGTTTTGTTTTGTGATGTGTTGGCATATATTGATTACACGGGTAGATTTTTAAGATGATGAGCTAAAGAGATCGAGTAGCACATGCAGTGAGAATAAAACAGTTTAATGAATAATGCTATTTTTATCTTCAATGCTACTTGCATTGTGCCAAACCCCATCTTTACACGTTCACTGCTTAAATGCTCTGTTGCAACGTGAAGTATAAACAATCTGAAATCAGCATTACAAAATTACTTTTTCTTGTCTTGGTTTCTTTACTTAGTTATTTTGCTATTATTTTCAGTTCAGTTTAAACTGACTCCTCTACTTTGATGGTTTATAATTGTGAGGTTTTAGCTATACTAATTCCAGGTGAATGATGTGGAATGGAAGTGGCATGATAGTCAGAAGCTATTGTTTAAGAGTGGAAGGGGGGAAATTACAGGAATACTTAGTAATGTAGAAATTAGTGCTAAATGGTTGATGGAAAAAGCATTTTTCTCATTGCTTCCTTACTTACTCATCTCATTGAAAATCTAATGGAATATGAGAATAATAGCACTAAAATATGTTAATCGGGTAACTTGCAGAATGCAGAACATGGCTTTTCACAGAATCATAGAATTGTCTGCGTTGGAAGGGACCTTTAAGATCATCAAGTCCAGCCATCATCCTAACTGATAAAACCCATCACTAAACCATGTCACTAAGAACTGTTAACCCATCTTTTAAATAGTTCCAAGGATGGTGCCTCAACCACTTCCCTGGGCAGCCCATTCCAATGCTTAATAACCCTTTCTGTGTAAAAAAAACCTTCCTGATATCCCATCTGAACCTCCCCTGGTGCAACTTGAGAACATTTCCTCTTGTCCCATCACCTATGACTTGGGGAAAGACACCAACCCTCTGTGGCCACACTCTCCTTTGAGGGAGTAGTAGAGAGAATGCACAAATGGCCACTGAGTTTTGGTGTTAATTCACAGGTGCAGCAAAAGACTCTTATTTAGTGAAATCCTCCTTTTTACAAAATTTCAGATCACTCGCTAGCAAACACAGCTTTTATAATGTGCCAAAGATTGTTTTAATAGATGCAAAACAATGTGTATTTTTACTAGACTTTTTCTCAAAAACAGACATTAGACATTAAAAAATCAGAAGAACATAAACCTCTGAAAACAGTTTTGCCAAAACTAACAGGAATTGTAAAAAACAAAATGCCTTCTCTGCAATACATGAGCACAGGGATAGTATGTTTGCGGTGGGTTCAGTATGATAAAGTCTGACTAAATCTTGAGAGCTCATTAGTGTTCCATTAGCAGATTACTTACTATAGTCACCATAAAAAAAGAAGGCAGTTTTGCACAAACCCTTTCATTAGCATTATGGTAGGAAGGATATTTTTTAGGATTAAACCCACAGAAGTGTCTTGGATGAGGTGTGCTGCCAGAAAGCTGTTTATTTTAAAGGTTTGGGATATCACCCCCAGTGTTTGAGATCCAGCACCAGCCCTTGGTGGCTCCAAGGCGAGCGCTGGGACCCGTGAGTGGTCCTTGGCCAGGAGAAGAAAAATTGTTTTCAAATTGAAAAGGCCACTTTGTCCAAACACAAAGGTTAAGACAATTAGGTTAAGGAAAATGGGGCATTTTTTTCCTAGCTCCTCTGCACCAGCTTGGATTCCTTACATGCTCTTGCTTTTAAGCTTTCTTGCTTGGTCTGTGCCAGCTTGGTCTAATTAAATATTTTCTATTTGCAAATCTTGTGGTTTATATCTTTAGACCTTTACGTCTTTGATATCAATAATTAGGCGAATTGGACTTGGAAAGAAAAAAGGACAGTGTTTTTGGAGCCTGCAGACAAACTCATCTGTGGTGGTTGTGCCCTTACCACTCTGGACTCTCAGCCTGGAGACTTCTTCTCACAGAAGGATGCTGAATTTCAGGAAGGACCGGCACAAAACTGAAGATCACCGTTACTACGTGTTAAATCTTGTCTATGTGTTGTGGTTTTTTTTTTTTTTTTTTTTTTTTCCCACTTAGTGAATGTTTTTTGTTCTTACTGTTCCAAAAGGAATTAAATAACTAAATTAATTCAAACTGCCATAGGATTTACAGGGAATATAGTTAAAGAGGAAGGTTGATAACATTAAATATAATAGTTTCCCCTCTGATTTGGATGTGCAGGCTTGCTTTTTAACTCTTTAATTAGCTTAATGTCTGGTGCCAGGAACCACAAAAAAGAAATTGGGTTTTTGGATTTATCTCCCCCACCCTCCGTTCTTCTTTCTTGAGAATTTTCACAGGTAAAGCCTGTGGCTCATGGGGTAGGGGACTGCAATCTTTGTGGTTCCATTTGCTCTAGTGGAGATGGAATGATTTGCTTGTAAGGAGTTATTTGAAATAAAATGAGCAGCAGTTGGAGGAAGCCAAGGGGAAAAATACATTAAGTGTTCTGTATTACATTCTGTATGAGGAGGGAGGGGGCTACAATAATTTCCTCTGCCATAGGAGTTTTGTAACCCACATCTGTGAGAGAGTGTTTTGGGTTGACCAAGTGTATGCATATGGGAAGGTGACTTTCAGTCCCTGCTGTTGACTTAGTTTACTAAATAAACTACTGAGTGTGCCACTGGAGTCTGATCCCCCGGGAACATCTTCTGATAGCTAAGGGGATATTGGTTTCATGACAGTTTTGTTTCTACCACCACCACCCTTGGACCTGCCCACTAACTGCTCAGTCTCTGCCAGTCTTCTGGCCTCTAAGAAGTATAAATGATTACAATGAAACTAAAGCAGCCTGGGTCCACTCTCTGTTGTGAGTCTCCATGGCTGAGCAGTGCTTTGAAGAAAATGTTGTTAAGTTTAAGCATGAAGTCTGTAAAGGATAAGTAATGTAGTATAAGCTAGTTAATAGAATTAGAATTTAAGGGAGCGTGTAGGCACTTAAAGTACTCTCCTCTGTTCTGAAACCTCTACTGCCATAGGTGCTCCAGCAAAGCCCTGTGCTGCAGGTACAGCGTGTGCTGATAGAAGTGTCTTTCCCTGGGTAGCTGTACTGCATTGCAGGCTACCCAAGCCAGAGAAGACCTCTTTTTCTGTCATCTTAGGTTTTCTCCACTGGTCTTGCCACAGTGGGAATTTTAATGAGGTGATAGATGTTTTTGAGAGCCTGATTTGAAATGTGAAAGGAGCAATGCCAAAACTTGTTTAGCTTTAAAAGTAGCCTGAGATGCTCGTTACAAAAATCACTTATAGTACTATTACAGTGGAGCTGTGTGGTTCAGTGCAGTAACATAGTTCTGCTACCCTCCTTCAGCTCTGTACCATGGACACAAATCTGAAGATAATGCAGAGAATGCCTGGAGGCAGAAGACTGCTTATACTGCAGTACTGCAATGTGGTATTAGTTCTTGCAGCAGGAATTCTACAGCTTTTTACAGTCACAACCAGATGTAGACAAGACCACACTGAGTTCCCTCTGTCATCTGCTTTGTGATTTTTTTTTCTTCTTCTATACTTAAAATTCCTTAAAAATATTTAGAATGCTTGTATTGTGTTTTAATAACCAAAATTTAGGCTTTGCACTAGTTAGTCTCTATGGCAGCCCATCTCTCCTATGTAGTAATATCAAATGGGGACCATGTAGGCACTCCACCCCACCATGTCCCTTTCTTGTTGATTGCTGCAACAGTTTATAATCAAGTGCTCAACTATTGTGAGCATACTTCAGCTTGTTGTAATTGCCCTTTGTTTCAGTCAAGAGACTGGTAATTACTTCTGTGGGCCATGCCTTTTGCTTTAGCAGCACTTGATTGAAACCAATCATTTATTGTGGTAAAATAGCATGGCTTTTTGCAGTGTTTACAGATAAGCTTTCTGTGTGACAGTCATTTAGTCCACCCAACCATCCATTTGTTAAAGATACTGCACATTTTCTCTTTCTGTATTCAGACAAATCAACTGCTGTTTTCAGTTTGATTACATTTCAGTTCATAAGGATCATTCTATGAGTCTCTTCTCTTACCTTTTGCTTGGAGCAGGACTGCCTTGTGCTGGGCCTATGCTGTTTTTTCGAGTGTTGGAAGTTTTAGATGTGAAACTCATTAATGAAATGGACTAAATAGCTTTATGTAAACTTCATTATTATTAGTCCCTTTTCCTTAACACTACATAAAAGAATATGCTACTGCTTTGGAACTTGCCGATGATTGCTTAATCAGTTAAAAATTATAAACTATAGTTAACTTACAGCGATATGAATCTTTTGCTTTTTATCAAGTTTTCTTGGGTTTCAAATATTTTCATATTTTAAGTGCTTTAGGGTTTATGAAGGAAGCTAAAAAACGTTAGAAGAAAATTGGGATGGAATTCCTCTGAGTAGTCGCAAATAGTGCGATGGCTGATATGTGTCAGAAGGTTAATTAAGTTGTTTCTGGGGTGGGCAGTGTGGGTAATAGATGATGTTTGGGTGATATTATGTCCCAAGAAATTGAAATGGGCACGTTTCACATTACTCATTTAAAATTGGATTAAAACTAAGTATTGATAACCTGAATCTTGTTATAACCTAGAATTAAAAAAATGTGTGAGTTGGATTCAGTGATGGGTAGGTCATTAGGAGCTCTTTCACTCATCTTGTTGAGTTTTGTGCAAGGCATTGCCTGTTATCACTCCCTTGGACATCTAGGGTTCTTGATCCCTTTAAAAAGAGAGCATTCAAAATCATTATATCTTTTCAAACTTTTTTTTCTATAAATGAAACGGACAATAGTTCAGATTTTGACGTTTGAGAAATAAACCTTATATTATACAAAACATTCAAAATGTTTCATAGGAGTTACAGTCTCAGTCTGTGCCTCGGTGGTAGTTAGAAAATGTGAGGCTCTGAGTGTTACGGGGCTGGATGGTTTGCTTGAACACTCAGGACTTCTGTTTTTAGATCATGTGTACCCATCTTTCAGGCTTGCTCAGATTGGGATCACTTAAATCTGTAGTATAAAGTCTGTAAACTATGAGTCTATATGGATTTCTTACGTTTGTGTAATTTATCACATTGAGACACTGAGGTCCACAGTGTGTCTGTGTGTTAATGGCACTTCATGAGCAAGTTGTCTTTCCAGTTCAGTTTGACCTTTATAAGTATTTCTGATACTATAGAAAGGTGTGATTAGTAGAATACCTTTTCTTCATACGTTTGAAGTGGTTGCACCCTTGCAAGTTTGTGCATATTTTCTTGTTTGAAAATAAGAGTGGAAAATTAACATGAGAATGTATACTGTTGTGTCTCTGACTTGCTTGCCACTCTTCCTCTGATACTAGTACGTAATGCAAAATCTCTCTGAAAAGGTTTGGCAGAACAGTTAGTAGAATATAGGGTTTAAGATTGAATCTGTTCTTCTTTTGTTGTTAAGCAACAAATCAGTAAGAGTCAGAGGTAAGATCAATTGCAATGTTCTGTAGATCGGTCAAGTTAGGCTTTGCCAGCGTGTGGGGAGGGCGGGCAGTCTGTGCCTCATGATGCCATTGCTACTAGCTCCTGCTCTGATTTACACTAAAATATTGAGCAGCAAAACCACCTGGAACACGGATAGTGTTTTTCTTGTGAAGGTCTAATTAGGTGTTTTTCTTCTTCATGGTTTGCATAGCACAGACTGAGTGAATGAAATAAAATACTTGGGTGTATGGGAGTTGTACTACTGGCTCTAAAACAAAACTGTTGTGACAAACTGTTAAATAGAAGGCTATTTCAAACAAATCAGGGCTCCTTAGCCAAAAGACAAGTCTCCAGCTATTTTCTAAAAAAGGAACAAAGAGTCTGATAAGTTTATCAAAGCTGTGGTATTTTTCAGTACCACATAAATACAGGAAACAGTTGCTGTCCTTAAATAGGACATCCCTGAAGGTGCTGATGAAGCCAGACAGGTAAACAATGCTGAGAAATGTGCCAGAAATCCAGTAGCAGGGAGGACATGGGAGCTTAGCCATCTTGCCAACAACTGTTTACTTGAATTACTACTCTGTATCAGGAATATTGTTGCGTGAACAGTGGAATTGTTATTGTCAGTAGCAGAACAACTTTTTGGTTACTGTCATACCTACTTATGTTCTGGTAAACTAATGTATTGTGTATATACTGTGTTCCTGCTCCTTGGTTGTCATCACAATTCATTGGAATTAAAAATGACATTATGTATTCAAAAAAACCAAAGCCAATCCCTAAGCCCTGCTTCCCCCACCTCTCTACCCCCCAACCTAAAGCACCCTTTTTCCTGAATAAGGACTTGGCTTGGAAACAAACATAATTTCAAACAAACAGAACTCCCAACAACACTCCTGCATCTTTGCCCCAAACTACCTATTTAGCTTAGGCTTTCAGGGTTATCTTTGTTAAAGTTGACAGATTTGTGTGTTCTTGTGTTCACTGACCTTACAGTAGTGAAATTTAGATTTAGTAGCATAACTCTGCATCAGAGAGTAGGCTTGGAGTAGAACTGAGGAGAGAAAGCTATTTGGAACAGAAAATCCACTCACTACCTTGCTACCCTGGTGTTTGCAAACACAAGTGACTTGGCCAGTCATACACCAGCCTTGGCCATTGTGGGTTTTAATGAGTGTATTTTGCATGTATGAGTAGCTGGTTTTTGGGGGTCTTTTTAGTGCTAAAATTTTCTTTTAGTGAAAAATTCAGTCTTGCATGTTACATTAAATTTTGAAGTGTTCTGATAAACAAGATCCTAATGGATATATACTCTAAGGAATCAGGGCCTGGCAGAGTATGTGTTCCAATTCTGCCTATTAAAATGGTAATTATTAATAAAGTAAGACTATAAGGAGCATGATACTGCGCAAACAAAAGGCTGAACATTTATACTGTGGCTGACATGATTTCATACTTACATAAGTATGTAAGTCAGTTTACATTGACAGTGTGTTTTGCCACATGAACTGGTTGAACTTCTAAAATGACATGGCAGTTCTCTGTAGATGTGCCAACACTGCCATATAATCTATCATGGGTTCGAAAGATCTTGTTTGGAGACCAAAAAAGGGCTCTTTCCAGGATTCAGATATGCAAAGGAACCAATTTTGGAAATAATCACCCTGTGCTTTTGCGGGAGCATATGTAGTGTATACACCTTTAGATGAAAAGAGAACCCAAGCTCAGTAAGTGGAAACTAAGAGTGTTAAAATGAGCAGCATCTGGACTTGAGGAAAAAAATGAAAAAATGAATCAGAGACGTGGTGAACATTAAATTATTTAAGCTCCTCCAGTGGTAGTGCTCTGTAATTGCTTTGCCTTTCTGTAAATGTTTCACAGCTGTGAAGTTTCCAAGTGAAGAGCTGAAGTGCTGGCTATTGTACAAAAATTAAGGCCAATTTCTGCTTGCCTTGCTCACTTAAAAAATCTCATCAGGCCTGCTTCTCCCCATCTTGTGCTCTCTGCAGTCAATTACACCTGTGTGAAGTGGTTGTAAATTGCTGCTATTTATGAGCTGATAGAGTTTTATCTCACGTTGTGCCCTGTCTAAAAGACTAGAAGGTAGCATGCCATGCCAAGCAGAATCAGGCCCACTTTTCTTACCACCTAAGGCATTGTGCTTGATAACAAAGACCTACAGAAAAATACAGGAAAACAGTAAGAACATTGGGCAGGTCTCTAGAAGACTCATACCCCAAAAATTCCAAAGAGAGAAAAAAATAAAAAACAGTAGCAGGTTGCTTTCCTTTCACTGGACACTTCAGGGAGATAGTGAAGATCAGTCTGTGAGCAATTTACGTGGGCAGTCAGGCTCTGTATGGAGTCTTCAGTTAGAAGACTTGAACATAAATGAACACTGTTCATATGTCTATGGTGTGTCAAGTGCAGGAAGTTTTAGTTACCGATTTAGTCTTTGTTACTCATTGATCTAGAGTAATGTCAGCAGTAGATTTTTTTTCTGTGCTGTTTAAGTGGTTTTTTGGGTCTTTTTTTTTCAGGCAATGTGGAACAACCTGACTTAATTTCTGTTGCAGTCTCTGCAAAGGACGTAGGCTAGTGCAGAGTAGTTGCTTAGGTGGGTTATGTGGGAAAACAGGTTAAAAAACCCAACCCCCGCAACCCTCCCCACCAAAAAAAGGGCAACAAAAACCCAACAAAACCCTTTTGACGAACTCAGTGAAAGTAAAGCAGTGTTTCTTGATCCTCAGAATTAGCAGAGACATAAAATAAGTAGGAATACTTATGTGCTGGCATCCTATAGGGGAAGCTGCCATGTTGCCTTTGCACAGCACTCTAAACCGAAGTGGAATGGAACAGATTAAGCTAATGGCATGGCTATCCCCGTCTAAGGTACATCATATGAATTGTTTGGTTTTAAACAAATGGCCTTGAAAAGTGGAGGTTTTGCCTCCGCTTTCAATGTTTATACTGCAAGCTAATTTTTTCCTCGTACAATCGACAGTCTAACCTACTAGTCATGGGTTTTCTTGCAAGGATTAACTACGCTGACTTTGCTGTATGCATCACCTTCACTCCCTGGTGTCAGTTTCAGTGCCTTGCTGATGGTAGCTATGAATTCACTTGTTACAATTTCTACTAACAAGAAACACTATCTTACTATATGTTAGCATTTCTAAATGAAATTTTTTTTACTGTGATTTTTAATGCCATTACAGGGAATTTAAAATAACCCAGATAACTTAAAAAGCAATTACTTTTATTCTGATTGTGTGTGGACAGCCACCATTTTGAGAAATAAAATAGAATTCGGAGTCCTAATAACATTAGGAGATCCGTACCAGATTACTTGCCTGATTTGCCTTAAGTTTTTCTGAGTTGTTCAGCATTGGTGTACAATTTATCTAAGCGTGGAAAAGTTCTACTTCCTCTTCCCATGCAAAATGTGTCTTCAGGCCAACATCTTGAGCAGTGTCCAGTGTCACCTGCAGGATGGTAGCGGTGCTTACAACAGTGGCATCAAATGATGTATGGAGTTTGCCACAAAAATGATTTCTGTAGATAAAAGCTCCAAATGACACAAGGCATTGAAAAATACGTCTCTTGGGCTTTCTTTATAGTGATTCCCGGGCTTAAGAACAGAGAACTTTGTTGGCCTTTGGGACAGAGACATTGTGGTACTTGCATCAGGACTGTTTTAATTTTTCTCTTTCAACTACTGTAGATTTGTGTTTTCCTGAGGAGTGACTCTAGAGGATGTTTTTCAGTAGAGGGCTGGTTACACTTGAACAGTAAGCAGCCTGGATTTTGTTGGAATGACTCAAATGTGTATGTGAATATATGTAAAACTGAACCTGCCACAACATGTAATGGCATAAAGATTGGCTTTGCATAACTCATCTCCAAGTACTAAAGAGAGAATGTGGCATTTGGTTACTTGCCTCCTGTGTTCTTTCTACTTGTCCTCGGTATTTCTACTTTTGGAAGATGAAAGGTTGCTGTTGTGCAAGATCTAGAGTATCTTGGAACATTTGTCCCTTTGTTTTTTAAAAAACTACCTTTGTTCTGGTGCCAGCGATGCACTTAAAAAAAGGTAGAATGTAACTTTAAGAAGCTAAAATTTATTTTAGAAGGTGGGGTATCTTACTAAGAACAAAGAGCTGTAAAAAGGGTTAAAAGGCCCTGTGGAAATGGTTACTTGGTATAAACAATAAATGCCTTGCTAATATATATCCTTGAAGAACAGAAGGCTTATAACAAGGGAATATCCGTCCACAGGAGGTGCCAAAACAGCTGACAACCAGGCAGCTCCTGGATAATGTATAAAGTCACCAAAGACTTGCAGTAATTGGGGGAAAGCTAAAGATGTCAGTGGGAGATTGTGACCACCAACTCATTTAGAAAAGAACTGGACTACCGCCCCTCCATGGTCCTGGTGCATGAGCACATCAATTAAAGGACCATGTAACTTTAAAAGCAAGCGAGAGACTGTACTAACCAGTAGAAATTGTTAAGATAAAGTACTAACCAATAATTATAATTAAGGATGTGTATTTCTGTGCTTTCAACCGTATAAATACTCCTAAGAGTTTATAGGCTGGTGTACTAACTTTATGGATCACCACTGAGCACCATTTCTGCAGAAATAATTTCAGTAAATTCTACCTGTAGTCTGTGCATATACTGGTGCCTGCACACTGGGTGAGTGAACCCACTTTGGGACAACACCAGGTTAGACTGTGTAAACTGTAGAAAAATCCAACCCAATAACTGCACTGAGAACTTAAAATGCTATTGGATCTGTTAAAGTGCTGTAAAACAGTTCTCTATTTTTAAGAACTGCAGCACATTGACACTACAAAGAAAATTTAATTAGTTGGCATTTATCGCCCCTACCCCTTGGTAGAATAAACTAAAAAGCTTTATATAATCAAATAATCTTGAATTTAACAAACATGTTTACTTAAACAGAGAGTAATTTTTACAGAAATCAATAGTCTACTTCGTAAATTACTTTCAGATCTTTTTATTTTTATTGATTTTGATTAGCTAACTAATTTGTACTTAATCAATAAGTGTGACTCCGATTAGCTCACTTTAAACCTTTAGCATAGAAAGCTGAAATCAAGAAGGGATTAGCAAAGGGTTTTGCTGACATTCCAATCTATTTTAAGTGACTGCAAGCTTTCTAATAAATATTTAATGGATAGTTGTTTGTGGTTTAATAGAATTAGATAATTCTATTAGAATCCTGTTCAGAGATTTACATGTACCATACATCACTGCCTAGGACATGGTTAATAATTTAGGCTAAGTGACTAGTAATTAGAGACAGTCAGATTAAGCAGGGACACTTTTTGTTGTTGTTTATTCAGGGATTTAAATAGGCGTGTGTTTGCTGTGTAACTGCAACTCAATTCTTAGGTTCTCTCTTGCACAGAACAATGACTCTGGTGAGCTTGGGACAAGCCTTAAATGTGATAAAAAAGCATGAGGCCCCTGGGATTTATTTAGTATCTTATCCTCTGAGTTAATGAGTTGGAAAATAGTTCACTGTTTATCTACAGTAGATTGAGCAGATGTTGCCAATTCAATTTTATGGAAAGTAATCTCTGAGAAATTGTCTTCTGCCCATTACTTTTTCATGGTCTGAACCTCTGCTATCCTCTCCTCAGCTTCAAGAGAACATTTCCCACACTGGTCATGGAGGTGACAAAAGATTAGTGCATCAAAACTTGGTAAAGCTGGTTAATATGAGGAGGCTTTGAAAAGAACGTTTGAAAATATCCTGAATTTAGCATTGTAAACTGAAAGGCCAATGAAAGGATAAGCAATTGAGAAGGTACTGAGAGAAGTTAAAACTAAATAAAATACAGTGCAATTATTTCTTTACTGCTGTCACGTCAGGGTTGGTTTCAGGTGGAGCTTTAGGAATGGGGATACAATGTGCACAGAAATCTCTGCAGATGCTTAATTCAGGGCTAGTACAGACAAAACTGCCGACAGCTGCAGTAGGGTACTGGTTGTAGCCTAGGCCTATCTCTCTGGATCTCAGTCTATGTGGTGTGACAAAAAGATGTTATTTCAACTACTGCGGCATTCTTAGAATGTGAGTATTAGAGTGTGAGTCTTAGGATGCATAGCTGCATTCTGTCAAGGGGATATGCCCAACAGGAAGCTTTGCATCCCAGCAGGCCCCTTTGTTACTTGAACTGAGAAGGCTGTCACTCATCTCTTGCACTGGCCACTAGGTAAGCTCTTGGTCTGTTTACTCCCATTGTAATATCATCACTCTTGTGTTTCGTGGATTACAGGCTATTTGGTTACAATCAATCCTATCTGTGTAGGAGATGCTGACCGCATTCTGTGAGGCATTTGTTCTCACGTGTATGTCTCTATACACGTGTGTTTTCCATTGGAGAGCCAGAGGTTGCTGTTCTCAAGTTGACCCAGCACTTCTTCAAAAATCACCGATTATGGAAGGCTGTGTACTTCTGGTTGTGGTATGTGAGCATTTGATGAAGGCTAAAAAATTTTTTTTTTCTTTTTAATTAAAGGTCAGCTGGTTGATCAGTGTGACTAAATAAGCATGCACATTTGGGGAGCAGCATGTCATTTGCCAGTTACACAGTAAAGTCATGTAACATACAAGAGGACAGTTTCATAGGAAGCTCTAACTTTGAAATGGCTGAATTTCCACATTCCTGTGCCATTATCCAAAGTAGCACTCATAGTATTTTTTGTTTTGTTTTGTTAGCACTTTTACTTCATCTTGCCTAATTTTTCAGTTCCCAAGGTTCACTAATTGTTAATCCATAACTTTGTTCACGCAGTAATACTGGCTTGATCTGGAGATGTGTACTGTTCTGAAGACTGCCATGCTCAGAAATAGAGAAATGATGTCCCACATAACATCCTAGTCTCCAAATTGGAAGTCCATGGGTCCATTGGATGGACCACTCGGTGGATAAGGAAATGGCTGGACGGCTGCACTCAAGGGGTTATGGTCAATGGCTCAATGTCCAAGTGGCGGACGGTGACAAGTGTTGTCCCACGAGGGTCAGTACTGGAACCAATACTATTTAATATCTTTGTCAGAGACATGGACAGTGGGATAGAATGCACCCTCAGCAAGTTTTCCCATGGCGCAGTCAACACACTGGAGGGAAGAGATGCCATCCAGAGGGACCTGGACAGGCTGGAGAGATGGGCAAATGTGAATCGTGTGAAGCTCAACCAAGAGAAGTGCAGGGTCCTGCACCTGGGACATGGCAGTTCCAGGCCCAAATACAGGTTGGGCAGAGAACGGCTGGAGAGCAGCCTGAGGAGAAGGACTTGGGAGTGCTCATGGATGAGAAGCTCCACATAAGCCAGCAGTGTGTGCTGGCAGCCCAGAAAGCCAATGGTATCCTGGGCTGCATCAATAGAAGTGTGACCAGCAGGTCGCGGGAGGTGATTCTGCCCCTCTGC
>VZRU01011082.1:57581-75169 GCA_013398155.1 Pedionomus torquatus
AGTATACAGTATATACAAAACCGTATCAAGCTCCCAGGATGACGACCACGTCACCAGCAGGCTTCAGGAAAAGTCCGAAACTGGGCTCGGTGATCGGCAGGAGCTGGATTCCAGATCTGGAGTCAGGAACACTTGAATCAGGATCAAAGGCAGACAAACAGGCAGGGTCCTCCTTGGACGTCAGCCATCGAAGAAGGGGAGTTGACCTGTTGATCCCTCAGCTTTTATACGGGGCATGATGCAGATGGGCTGGAATACCCCTATTGGTCAGTTTTGGGTCACCTGTCCTGTCCGCTCCTCCTTGCAGGTGGGACCCCTTTACACTTTTCCATTTCCGACCCTCCAATGGGCAAATGACGAAAATTATCTGACCTTGGTTCTTCTAGCAATAAGTATAAACCAGGGCCTCTCTGCAGACCATCCCTTGGGATAGTCAGGTCTTATCACTGTGAGACGGAACAGCTCTGAACAATGTACTGTTAATTTCAGAGTTTAGTTAGTCAGAAGAGGCCTAGCTAAGAAAGTAAAACTGTAAAACAGAAAATTGGTTCGTTTTACCTGAAACCAGGACAGAAGCATTCTTATTCTTAGCTTCTAGTCCTTGCATGGATAAATGCATCAGCGTGGTTCTTGTGCTCATCCTGAGTTTGTCTGCTTTGTTCCAGTTTTATTTCTTATGAGGTAGTGATATGTATTGTGTTCTCTGGGGAACAGTTCTATTATTGTGAGCTGTTAGTTCCACTCAATATTCACTCCTTGAAAACAATGGTTTGATGGGCTGGGACATGGTTTATTATATTAAGCAAGAAAATAACTTGAACTGGTCCTGTAATTACTTTGCATGCAGTCGGAATTTCTGGCAAGCTCACCTTTGTTTCTACATATATAGTGTTACAGCATTTAGCATTTCTGTAACATGGCTTCACACCTTTGAATTGTTTTATAGTTATTAACTAATTAATCTCATAATACCCCTGTAAGGTATATCTGTTTATTTCTGCTTGGGTGACTCTGTGGAGGATAATAACTTGTGGCTTGAATATTAATAAACACTGAAGTGGCATACTGCATTTGTGGTTGCTGGTTTGGTTTTGTGTGGTGTTGGTTTTTTTTTGTTGTTGTTTGTTACAAAAATCAAATGTGCTTTGTTAAACTTTGTTTCTGATTTAGCTCTAATGATTACTGTCCATGACAGTGACAAAATGTATGTTTTGGAAGATACGTATGGTCTAATTTTCGTCTAAGGCTAATGATTGTTTGCACTGGTCCAACAATAAGTGAGAAAAAATAAAAATGCTGCACTTGTGGAATCTGGTCATTATTATCAATTAGAAACATATTTTTAGAGGCTGTTGGATTTCATTTATTTATTTAAGTATGAAGAGGAATTTGAAAGCATGGAAATCTCTTCCTTGAAAATGAGGGGATGAGGGAGGGATGATGATAACAATTAGCTCTGGCTCTTTGCTATTTTTTCAGTTCCTAGGAAATGCTAGCTTATTATGCAGACATAACCCTACATTACAGGAAATCCGTGAGTTGTAATAGTTGAAAGTGTGGCTGGGCAAAGATTTTCATGAGAAAAATGAAATGATGGGTAGGCAAACAACGAGGGAGGTATTTGTTATGGTTTAGCCCTAGCCGACATCTAAGCCCCAAACAGCTGCTTTCTCACTTTGATCAGCTGGATGGAGGAGATAATCAGAAGGGTGAAAGTGGGAGAGCTTTTGAGTTTAAACAAAGACAGTTTAGTAAGTGAAACAAGGCTGCACGCACAATTCACAAAGCAAAATAGAGGATTAATTCACTGTTTTGTATTGGCAGGCAGGTGTTCATCCATCTCTGGGAAAGCAGGACTTCATCATGTGTAATGGTTGCTTGGGCAAACAAATGCTGTATCTCTGAACATCATCCCCTTTCCCTCTTTTTTTTTTTTTTTTTTTTTTCTTCCAGCTTTTGTTGCTGAGCATGATGGCATATGGATAGCTCTTTGGTCAGCTGTTCTGACTCCGCTCCTTCCCAGCTTCTTGTGCACCCTCAGCTTACTTGCTGGTGGGACAAGTGTGAGAAAAGGAGAGAGTCTTGAAGCTGAGTGGGTTCTGTTGAACAATAGTTAAAACGTCCCTGTGTCAACACTGTTTTCATCACAAATCCAAACACAGTGCCATACAAGCTACTATGAAGAAAATTTATCCTAGCAAAAACTGGTACAGGCTTTAAATTCAGTTAGTACTCGACTCTTGGAAGTCAAATAGTCAACTCACCAGTGTGCATTACATGTTTGCTTCCCACCAGCATCTTTGCTTCTAATGCAGAATATTGACTCGTCTGTCCCTAAATGCTGAGCACAAATGTACTTTTTATGCAAGTGAGTAGTCCTGCTGTGGTCAGTCTGCCACAGTTGTGCAAGGAAGTATTCTTTAAGAACCCCAAACCCTCACCAAAACTTCCTCCTCTTCAAAGGGGGGAAAAAAACCCCAACCCCAAAAGCAATCAAACAAAGCACCAACAAAAAAAGACCCCAGAAAACCAAACCAAAACCCCTAGTTCTCCAAACAGCAGTATACCCTGACCTTGCATGTAGAAAGCACTTTATTTTGTAGGTAAAGTTCTTTGTATGTTTGGCAGGAATCTTTCCCTTGTATTTGCTTCACCTCTCTCCTCAAAACTAGCAATAATGTGCCAGTTTTATGTGCCGTTTGGATGTCCTCAAAATCTCAGTCTTTGCTATCTTTACTTCTGTACAGTGCCCTTTTGCAGCAAAATTATAATTTCAGATGGACACTGAGTTGCTGTTATAAGCAATTAACTGAGAACAGGAATTTATTTATTTATTTTTAAGTTTGTATCTAGTAGCACCATTTATCTTCCTGTCATCCAAAAAAAAAATAAAAAGTGGAACTACAGTGGAACTACAAAGAATTGTATTTTAACTGTGGAGGACAGACAAGGGAGAGTAAGAGGAAGTACAGACTTTCATGAAGTGCTGTGGCAGATGTGTTGATTATTAGAAAATACCTGTTTTGGCAGATGAGTTGCAACTGAAGTTGCCAGGGAGTTGTTTGAATAGAGACAAGCATCAGCAGACAATGTTCTTTCAACAGTTTTGGCTAGGTCACTGGACTACCTGTAAATTTGGGTCAAGGACCTGACTGGGTAAGGTAGCCTCATTTATCATCAGCCTAGGTTGAGATAGTAGTCGTCAGTCCGTTTGGCTCTAGCTGAGAAGCGACCAATTTATTTTGTTTCAGTAATGATTTGAGAGACTCATCAATAAGATCACCAATATGCTTCAGTGCAGTAATCTGTCCATGTCTCAGTGGCCACTGATTTCTTGGCAGCAGAGAAAGGAGAGTGAAGTGGTAAAGCTGGTTAAGGTTCCTTTTGTTTCCTGTTGCTTCCTCTGCATAGAGGCACCTTGGAATCTCAGGAATAATTCAACAATGTCATCTAAGATGCCATTCTCTTATCCGACTAAGTGGTCCTATCTTGGTGCAATGAAATAATTGAAACTTATGTAAGGTATGCATACTGTCTAGTCTTATGTAGAAATTGTTCTTAGAGTACTGGGATTGACTGTGCCACTCCTGCTTGTTTTGTTCAATTATGAACAAAGTGTCTTCCTTGGAAATATTTCCAGTTTGTGTTGACATAGGCACAAATTTAGCTAGGCCACCTCAGCAGGACATGTTGTTTCGCTAATACAGTTGTGGGGCTTCAAACCAGGTAACATCTGACCATCGTGGAGGGCAGGTAGAGCAAGTCTGCATTTCTTTGCATGTAATTTGCTGTTATAGCCTGACGGCATCTGTCTTGAGCTGTAACTGTAGATACACTTGGGTTGATTTGAGCTAATTGAGTTGATCAAGTGTTGCCGATGAGTTCAATTTGCACCAAGTCCCACTTGTCTTGTCTTGTCTTCACTTGGAACAACAGCAGCAAATGAATTACACATTAGAGCTCTTGTTACATATATAGACAACAGAGGGATACATCGTTTCTGGACTGGGAGGCAGACTGACAAATTTTTGATCAAAATTTGGTCATTTTAAAAACTTGACTGGCTCTCTTAAGTGGGTTTTTTTGGTGTTTTTGTTGTTGTTGTTTTATTGGTTTTTGTTTTTAATTACCACGGAGAGTTTTCTGTGAGTACTAGTGCCCCAGATGTAGAATTTAAATAGTGGTAGCTAAGAAGCTATTGTATGCTGTATTTGTCTGTTTGGCAGGTGTTTGTATTTCAGTCTGTGCTAATTTTATATTTTAATCTATGTTAACTCTACATTTATGCATTTTTTTTACATTCATGGCCCTGCTTGCCACTCTCCAAAAACATAAGTGAAAATATCTTCATATTTGCAGTATGATTTTTTCCTCTTCTCAGCTGATACACTCTAGGGAAGAGGAAAGCACTTCCACAAATGCTGATAAGAAAAGTTGTACACCACCTCTAAGCACAGGGATAGCATACTAATATTACTATTTTACAGATGGGGAAAATGAGACAAGGAAGGGTTAACTGTGTTTTCCTTGAAGTTATTCAGGAAGATGAAGTTAAAGATGAGAATAGAAAGAAGCGACATTATACTGAGTCCTGGGAGATGGCTTTCAAACATTAGTTCATCGTTTCCTCACTAAGACTGCCTTGTTCCTGTATCTATCTTCATATATTACAGAACTGTTAGACAAGTTAATCTTCCTGTCGTAGTCCTGGGTAACAAATAGGACAATGCGTTATTTTTTTTCAGGGCCAGATAACGGGGAGCTCTCCTACACTCTACTAGGCTAAAACCACGAATGACCAGATATGCTGAGACATTTTCTTCCAAAAGTCCTGTGTGTTAACTGTGTTGCAATGGTTTGAAAAGAAAGCTGCAATGGCAATTGCCTGTACTGAGTGAAGGGCTTTGGGCTGCCTTACAGTAAGCAGGTGCTTCCTGTATCCTCTTGTCCCTTGACTAACTTGGTATTAAAAGAGTTTGAGATGCAGCTGTGTGAGTGCAGAAACACACACTCTGAAGTGATTTCATTTTTATCTGAGTCTTTTTCATGTGGATTGTTTCAGTTGTTGTCAAAACAAGAGTTGTCTTGTAATCATAGCACCAATGGAACAAGGATTCTTCTCCCAAAGCACTTTTGAAGCCCCTTTTTTTGCAGTGGAAGAGTCTCATGCCATCATTAAGGTGCACATGCCCTATTGTGTAGTGTATACAAAAATGAAGTATTTTTTAAACTTACAGCTGTAAATGGAACAGATGTCAAAATTTCAGTAAAATTACTTTGTAAGTGTGTGCTACTGCACACGAGGCTACATTTTATGATCCTTACTCATGATGTTGAGTACTTATGTTCATTCATCTGTAGTTGTCCATTTAGTGGGATTTTGGGTTAACAGAATTGGTACATGGGAGTCAATTTTGCCTACATGCAGCTCAGCCTCTTTTCTGGTGACAGGGTGACATGTTTAGGGAAGAGTTTTAAAACTCAGCTTAAAACCAATGAGCTAAATTTTTAGATTTGCACTGGAAAAATTGTTTTCAATAAAACCAGTTTGTTGGAAAAGTAAAAATAATTGTGATCTGTTTCACGTGTTTCATTCTTAAAAAAAAGAAACAGCTTCTACTCCCTTGCCTCCCAATGCTTCTACTGAAAATAACAAGTATTTTGGTCTCATGAGAGCTGACATTTTGTTGTTTTACATCTCCCATCTGCTAACTGCATTTCCCGTTTTGCAAAATTTATTTAAACACCTTGTGCATTGTGGAAGAAATAGCTGGTATACTTTAATTTTTGAGATAAATATTTTGGTTCTTCTCCAGTTACCTACCCCCAAAAAGGATGAAATTGCATAGAATTATTTTTCCTTTTGTTTTATTGCTGCTTTTCCTCTTCTGTCTCCATCCTCCTTCCACATTTATGCACTTCCTTAGTCTTACCTTCAAGTTCACTGCATCTGGAAGACATTTTTCTTCCCACTTTGTTAACTTTTTGTGTTTGACAGAGTTCGGGGCGTAGACTGTTGCTATTTGTCCTTTATGTCACTGAGCCCTCGGTGGGTTTTTTGCGTACCTTTCATGTGGTGGCATAGGAGACAGAAATATTTATCAAAAATAGAAAATGGGGACTTTCAAAATGAGGAATCCCTGTCAGGAAATCTTAAGGGCAAATGTGGTACATAAAACTACCTCAAACTCTTCTTTAAAGATCAAACAAATTAATTAAAAATGTCCAACCAACCAAAATTTGACTAAATTACAAATTGTTTCCTTCTTTTTAAGGCAAATATACACTCCTTCTGAAAGTAGCAGATGGCTTTGCTTTGCAAGAAGATTTTTTCTTTTTTTTTCTTTTTTTTCCTCTTGTTAGTATTTACAGCTGTCTATAAAAAGATGTGCTTGTGCTTTCTCTGCATGAAGCAGTTCTTTACAGGTGGAGTGGAATGTTCTGCATACAAAATTTGGGGGAATTATTTATTTAAAGTTGTGGTGGGCTGACTCTGGCTGGATGTCGGGGTGCCCACTAAAGCTGCCCTATCACTCCGCTTTGTCAGCTGGACTGGGGAGAGAAACTACACTGAAAGGTTCAGGTAAGTATGGGGAGATCCCTCAGCAGTTACCATCACAGGCAAAACAGACACAACCTGGTGAAACTAGTTGAACTTATTACCCATGACATTAGAAAAGGATAAAGAAAAATAAAAACTAGATCTTAAAACACCTACTCCCCACCCAGGATTAACTGAACTCTTGATTTTCTTTCCTTCTTTGACCTGAAGGGCACAGGGGGATGGGGAATGGGGGTTGTGGTCAGTCCATCACATGCTGTTCCTTTCTCCTCAGGGGAAGACTCCTCACACTCTTCCTCACCCTGTTGGGGCCACAAGTCCTGCCAGGATCCTGTTACAGTGTGGGCTTACCATGGGGTCACAGCCTTATTTGGGTGTATCCCTCTGCTCTGGTGTGGGGACCAGTATGGGCTATGGATGGATGGATGGATATCTGCTCCATTGTTAACCTCCATGGGCTGCAGGGGACAGTCTGCCTCACCATGGGTTTCACCAAGGACTGCAGGGGAATCTCTGCTCCAGTTCATGGAGCAGCTCCTCTTCCTCCTTCACTAACCTTGATGTCTGCAGAGCTGTTGCTTTCAGATATTCTCACTCCTTTCTCTGGCTGCTGCTGGTGCTGTGTAGATCTTTTTTTTACCCCTTCTTAAATATGTTATCACAGAGATGCTACCACTATTGCTGATGGGCTTGGCCAGCAGTGGATCCATCTTGGAGATGGCTGGCATTGGCTATATCAGATATGGGGGAAACTTCTAGCACACAAGAAGCCACCCCTGTGCCCCCCCTGCTACCAAAACCTCGCCACACTAGCCCAGTATTGCAATTTATGTGCTTATTGGATATTTGCATCAAGATACTTTTGAACAAGAGTCAACCCAAAGCTGAATCACAGCTTATCAGTAACTTTCTTGTGTTCTTCCACATAAAAAGGAGGATGGGGCATAGTCACCTTTTTTTCTGAGCAGATGAGGTAAGCCTAAAGGGTAGGCCTTGCCTGTCTCAATGCTACAGGAGAATGGGAGGAGTGGAGGTGCTACCATGATCCTTGCTTTGTGCTGTAACTATGAAGTGGCAGCACTGATCAGAATTTGTCTTCTAAGGTGCTGGTTCAGGAGGCAGCAGGCTTTGGATATTATGGTATTTCTGACGGTCTTTGGCCCAGTGCAGCTGCTTATTTTGCCTACTTGAACAGCCAAATATTGACAGTGTTATGTTGGGAGTGCAATGAGTGTTCTGAGAAGTTAGGAAATGGCTGAGATCTGCTTAAGGAAGTTAAGAGTATGTTGTCCGGTGGATTGAGCACTGATTGCAGTGCCTTGTGCTTGTAGGAGCAAGTTAGCCAAGCAGTGTCTTTTAAGCTCGTGAGAAATATGCCTGGTCGCATCTGTTCAGGACTGACTGAAGAGGACTTTAAAACCATAGGGTTTCTGCAATGTTGCTTCTGATGACAGTAGTGTATTTCTGGACCTTTTGTGGAGAATACAGTATTGCCTCCTTGGGGTGTACATGCAGCACTCCAGATGACCCCCTTCATAGAGCTGTTACTGACCAAAAAAAAGTACTAATTTTTGTTTATGAAATAAATGCTGTTTATTGTGAAATAACCACAAAATTTTGTTTAATTCCAATGCCTTGGAAGTAACATTTTTTTCAAAATTTTATGTTAAGGTCAAACAAATGTGTTAGTACGGAAGCTTTAACAGCATGGAACTTGTCTAACCTGGTGGGAGGACTGTCTTCTGTATCACTGTGCCCAGTCAATACTCTATTATTGTACATTAAGTGGTTTGCTACAGTATCCTGTGCACAGGGTATTAGAAGGAATGTTATCTAATTTTCTAAGCAATAATGGTATAAACAGTATGCAATTTTATTATTAAAAAAGCAAACTGTTGCCTCCACTGAGTTAATGTTTCTTTTATATACAGTTAGCACCCAGGAGACTGATTCATAAATCAAGGGAAAATTAAATGGAAAGTGCAAAGTTTTGGAAAAATAGAACTTATTATAGATTCAGAGTCTTTAACTCTATCTGCAAACAAACTTTTACTTGTTTAATAGTATTTTTATTTGACTATTGTGTTCTTTATTGATTTTAGTCAATTAGAAAGAAGTCCAAACCACACCCCCACCAACCTGTAACAAATAACAAATTTAAAATCAAGTAAGAGGAAAAAATGTTCTGTTAATTTATATTTGAATGGTCCACAGAAGCACCATTTTTATAGGCTTCTTATACTATATAGTAGGATCTTTGTTTATGGGAGTAGTGTGCATTAATTTTAAATTTATATTTGTAAAAGTTTTTTTACCACTCCCCCCCAATATAATGTTTCACATAGAAGTGAAACAGTTTTTGACCTGAAGTTGTTTTATGAATTTAGCTGACGTACGTGGTTTGTTCTGTACAACTGGTGTTTCCCATCATAAGTCATGAGATACGAAAGTTAAAATGTTAATGTTAATACAGGTGTTTTGGATTTGTTACTGGGGGTCCTGAGAAGGGAGTCCTCAAATTTTCTAAAACCTTGTCTTCTAGTTTCACTGAAGTTAAATGTTTTGAGTTTAGTTCCTTTCTTTCCCCCCCTTACCACTATCCTGCCCAGGTTCATACTGCTGTTAGATGTAGGGAGGCACTTAAGGAGCTCCTTGCAATTTTCTGTTTTGTTACAAATCATGGATTAATTTTAGGTCAATCTGAGTGAAGTCATGGATTTGCAGTGAAAAAATCACACTAGTGTTAGCAATATGGAAATAATACATGCTGGTAACTTGCAGGTAAAATAATAAAAACTGTTTTGAAAATTCAGTTTTTGCAATTAAGTAATTACAATTTGGAAAACGTCCTTATGAGTGTAAATCACTCCTTGATGTTTCAGAGAAGCAATTCGACTTGAAAGGATGTGTGCCTGCAGTAGTTGTGCCAGTTGACCTGTGGTTGCTGCAGCCCGTATTCTAGCACGGGTTGAAATACTGGTTAGAGTTGAAGTGTTACTTGTGCAAAGGGAGATTAGGATATGGTCTGAATTTTTTTTCCCTTTTTTTTTTTTTTTTTTTTTTTTTGTGTTCATTCCTTCCCCACTTCCAGAATTGAGAGATATTCCACTTTCATTTTTAGGTGGAAGAGTTCTACAAGTTTAGTTTTTTGTAGCCTTGCATAGTTTTCCTGTAGTCTGTACTTGGTGTGGTAGATGTGGGTGCATGTGTCATTTTCATTACACTTCTTTCTTCCTTTCCCACCTTTTTCTTTTCATGAGAAATTGCATGGGGAAATTAAGTGTAGGAGTGTTTCAGGTCTTAATGATTGTTGTTTAAATGAAGATAAGAGGAACAAACCAGGGTTTACCTTTTGTACTCTTATTTTAATTAAGAGAAAGTAAAACAGCAAAAGGAAAATTCTCTGTTCTAAAGGAACAGTAATAGAAAGCAGATTTGTAACTATCTTCTCAAATGGTGATAAATGCTTCTCTATTACCTATTGTTTCTTAAAGGTAGTGTGTTTAGTACTTCTCTCTCCCTGTGTATATACATAAAAATGAAATGAAATAACAAATAAACGCTTGAGCCTTATTAATAAGGTATGTTCAAACTCTGAACTTGAATTCAGAATCCATTCTTAGGATCAGCTTGATTTCTAAATTTTGGTTTTCTTTTGTTAATCTTTTATTTCTCTGCTTAATGTTGTGTTTAAAAAAAAATTCACCATGTATATATATTTTTTTTTTAAAAAAACCCCAAACTTGGATTTAATTTTGAGCTAAAATCTGCTGGTGAGGACCAAACCAGAAATTTAGATACCAAGGAAACCACTGGGCAGGAATGCACACGAGTACCGGGTTATTACCTAATGACAGCATCTTTAATTTCCGTATTCCTGCTCTATGCCTTGGGTGTCAGGGCGATAGTATTCATGGCTGTGGTATTGCATGTGCATACAACTCCTACAGGTGATAGCTGTTTTCTAGCATGCTTGGTGTCTGGAGACAATAACATAAGCAATAGAGTATCAGTTTCTGGTACTGGATTAATGAGTAGTGTATGTGATGAGGCAGGCTCTTTGTTGAATTAACTTAAAATGGGATTTCATCGATGAGCAGCAGGACGGGGAAGGCCCTGTTAGCTATTACTGGCTAAAAATGTCACTTTAAACTTCTTGTTCAGTACTTTTATTCTTTATGTAAATTCAGTTGATTACTAAAGCGGAGTTTACTGTAAATTTTAATGGTAAATTGTAGTAGATTTCTGGATTGTATCACAATGAGCAGGGGCAAAATCCTGTTGTGTTGTTTGCTTGTTTTTTTCACTAAATATTTTTGTAACTGGCAGCTTTCAGTCTTCTCACTTGCAAAACACCAAAACCAGAATAGAAAAATCCCAACAAAACACATCCAAATCACCCAAACCACAACTTTGAGTCACAAGTCACCTTTTGAAAGGTGAAAGACAGATGGGTTGTCTAATTTTTGATGGAATCTGTTGGAAGGAGCCATACTGAACAGCTAATGCCCCAGTGAATCCACAAGGACCTAAAGTGACTGAACATGTCAGTGGAAGATGTCAAACTCCTATCAAAAGTAAAGACCTCTGTGGGATTTGTATCTCTCCTTGCCTGCCTTGGTAAGGAGCCTTGATGGGGGTAGAAGAGTACACAGATGCTGAAAATCAAGTTATAAAGCTTTGAAGCTCCCTGAAATCTTCAGGAGTCTCTGAAACTTTTTTTAAAATTCAGTTTTGCCTGAAAAATCTGCATACAATTTGAATGAAATTGAATATGTTTCAGGGCTCAAGCAGCGTGTCTTCCATCTGAGGCAAAATGGAGATGAATTTCAATTAGATGTTCCCATTATAATCTGTCTCCACCTGTAGTTTTCATCAAAATTACTAGGAAAAGTGATACACTGTATGATGAGGATTTGCCCACTGGCAGCAGTGTGCCCATTATCTTAGTTTAAAAAAAAAAGTGCAGAATAATTAGTATGATGCATGTGTGTGTGTGTGTATATGTATCAGCTTCTCACTGTGAATGACTTAATCGTGACAGGTAATCTGTACGGGATTTAACAGTAGATGTATATGTTTTGTGTCTGTAATGTGTATAATTGTTTATGTTCTTTTCATCTTCATGATGATACAGATTACTAATTAGGTTGATAAAGTAAGCATTTCAAAAGATTTATTGTGGTGTTGGCAGAGTAGTTAGTAGTTACTTTTAAATTTCTCTTTTGTAGTGGTGTTTTGTTCTGAACTTGATTTTTATGGAAAGTTTTCTGTACAGTTACCTGCAAAGTAATCCTAAAGCCTCTGTATTAACTCAGGCTTGCGGTCCAGTTCTGAAGGGTCTGTCAGCAGCATCCCTTCTCCAGTCCTCTGAAGCTCTTCTGCCTTACCCGGGCTGATGCCATGCAGGGATGCTGTGAGGCCAAGAAAGAGACTCTCTCTAGTGCTGTTTAATACCCACCACTTCCCCAGCTGGGGCATATCTGCTCTGCACAGTTGATGATAAAGTAAGTAAAGTGTCCATCCTTTCTCACTGGCTTATGCAAAGAAAATTTTAAAGATGCATTTTACCATGCACATGCAGATAGTTCTTTTTCTTGAATAAGCAATAACTCAGACTTATGTTTCAGGCAATACCAATTTCAAGGCCATGTTAAAATTACTTGGTGTCTTGTGTTCCTAAGATGGCAGTTGTGTGAATTGGTTTCATGGCAGTAGTATGATTAAAAACTTCCATTAGTACTTGGATTGCTTGTTTGTCTGGATATCTTTTTCCTGAGAATGCTATTAGAGGTGTAGCTTACTTCCCTTACCCTTCAAGCTGTTTTAGGACTGTTCAAGCATAGCGTACTGTCAATGTTCGTCTGCTGCATCATTTGGTTTGGAAAGTTTTAGAGGTGTGATTTCTTTGTATTACCTGTGATCTAGCACTTGCAGAAGGGAGAAGTGAATTACTGAGTACTGCAGTGCTTCTGAATGGGCGTGGTGTATTCACATCAGCTGTAGTGATAAGAAACAAAGGTTCAGTATTGAAAAGAGAAGGGTAAAATATGTTGTTGAACTGCAAGTGTGGAAGGGGGATGTTTTGATTACGTTAATGAAGTGTTCCCTGTTCAGAGAGACTTGACAGAACTCTTTGTTTGTGATTTCTGATTAGAGGAATGGAAAGAATTAAGTGGAAGATGCAACTTGTTATACCTCTAGAGAGACTATGGGTGCCTTTGGAGTGCAATTTGACGTCTGTGTGAGGCTGAATCAAATTGCTAAAATGTGAATAAGTGCTTGGATTTTAGTGTCATTCATTTTTTGTGCCTTAAACCCAAGAAAATGGAGTTGGCCCTCTCTGCTGCTAAACAAATTGTTCTCTAATTTAAATCCTCTTTTGTATTTTCATTGTGGGTGTCAAGGAAACTGTGTTGATACTGCATGGTGAATAATACTTTGTTCTATGCTGCCATAGTTAGGTCACCAGTCATTCCTTCTATCCTTCCTTACTCTGATAAATGCAACAATCCCACTGATGGGTCACTTCACTGAAAGTCAGTCTTATCTAGTGAAGGTGTGTGCTGCAGGTTGGAGCTGACTCTGGAGTTCCTGCATATCATAGTTTCACTAGCTGCTGACACACATTGATAAAAGACTTTGTGTTAAGCAGTAACTTTGATAGAAAAATCAGGTGAGCTTAGGTAAGTGTGTCTATTTTATGCTTCAATGAGTAACATTCACCTGTGGGCTTGTGGTGAAGTAAGGATAATTCAGATTTCAGTATATGCATGATGAACTTTGAGAGATGGCAAAAACTTCAGTACCAGCAACCAAGAAAGCAGGAGCAGATAAGGCAGGCATTCTTTTGAACTCTGTCATCAAGAATATAAATGTTAAAATTGTCGTCCTGTTCCTGCCTCGAGGAAGAAGATGCCAGTGATGTGTCTTAATTGAGACAAACATTGCAAAGAAAACCCAGCCCAAAACAAAAATGCAACTCAATAATAAGGAAAGTGTATGGATTCGAAGGTCTCTTGAGACAGTGCTGGTGGCACACAGTGGTCTGACTGCAGAGGAAAACAGCATTGCTACAGAAGCAATGAGCAGCAAGATTTCACAGAGGCTTAAAGTTTATCAAGATTCCAAGAAGTGCTATCTGGACAAGATCATCCAGACTTAGCAGGAGTATAAAAGAGTTAAGTAGAGTTTTAGAAGTGATAGGAATTGTATCCTTGGGTGAAACTGCGTTAGGGTTTGGGAGGAAATAAACTGCCTTCCTCAAGAATTCTTCTATTTCATGCTATTAGTACTGGCCTGTGATCAAATGAAAATATGGGTTTAAGACAACTGTGCATCAAACTGGATGTATGAGCTTTTAATCTTACCACTGTATTACCATTCTAGGCTTTGGTGTATCATACAGATGCATGCATCTTTTCTTTTCCTTTGGCAAATCAGGAAAATAACAAAGACATCAAGGTAAAGAACACTTCACCTGTGAACAAATGTTACATGCAAACATCCTGAAGCGGATGCTCTTAAACCATTTGAGAAGATATGAACCTAGTGGCAGCAACTGACAGGGAAAGTGTCAGGAAGTGTTGGCAACAGAATGTAAATTGAGGGTTTTGTAGTGACTCATAAACACTAAAAATATGTAGGTAAATAAGGTGTTAGACCTAGAAGCGTTCAAGGTAAAAAGGCAACTCTTGAGTTATTTCAAATGACCTAGTAGCCCTTACCATGAGCTATTTGTTGAACAGGTTCTGTGGCCACTGATGAAAACAAATCTCTCAAAGCACCTCCTGTGCCATGTAAAAGATAGCAGAGAGTGCTCCAGATTGCAGTGCTATGTCAACAACAAGCGTTACGTTTTTGGTGCCAGCATTCTGGTCTTAAGGGTGTTGGGTGTGGTTTTTTTNTTTTTTTTTTTTTCCTGTTGTTGTTGTAGTAAGCATTTGGATCTTTAGGTAAAAATGGTTGTGTTAGCATTTCATAAAGACCTTATTGTACCAAATGTTCACTGAATGTAAACTTCTGCCTGGGGAAAATACAGAGCACTTCAAAATAAGGTCCGAAGAGTAGATTCAAATGGATAATTTTAAGTACCAATATCTAATGATAATTTTGAGTTGGCATATCTTCTGTCTTTCTAGAGTTGCAAAAATGTTCTTAATGGAAAGCCTCACATCTTCTGATTCAAAAATAATATATATATTAGTAGATGAGTGTTTTGGTGGCTTTTTTCATTTTCCAAAGCTTCTAGAAATACTTATCCTGCTTTCTAGTGCTTAGGAGGATCTTCAGTGAGGGAGTAAATTGCCCTTAGTAAATGAAGAGCCTTAAGTTTCTGTTTACTTCTCCTGAATGTATTTTAGCAGCCGAGGAACAACATCAGTTACTAGTTATAAACCTGTTTGTTTTCTATTTGGAAAAAAATAAACATCTACTAGAATTATGTCTGCTGCCATTGAAAAGTTGGTACCAAGATTTTGTTTCACTTTCTTCCTTTTTATTTTGTTCCTGACAAGATAAAACCAATGTCAGACAATAAAACCCACAAACAGAAAGTAATTTTTTTTTCACACCCTTGAAAAATAAAGGTCGAATGGGAGTCATTTCAGTGATCAAAACTTTTATTCATGGCTTGTGACTGAAAAATGATTACAGTTTTTGAGTAACCGCAGGTTCTGGAATGAAACAGGTTTTTAGAAAAAAAAATTTCTAGTCTACAGTTTCTTCAAGCTGCATTTCAGTCCTCCTACTACTACTCTGTGTGTTTGCATGCAGTAGGAAAAACAAATTTATTTTTTTTTTCATTTTAAACTGTTTACAAAGGCTATTCCTTGGTGCCTTCTGTCCTGCTTAACAAATACAAGGCTATTTAGAAATTCATTGTCGGCCCTGGCTCTATATTGCCTATTCACACCCCTCAGTTGTTTTCAAATCCTTTAACTTCAGCTATTCTGAAGCTTTTATTTTGGTTTGTGGATGTTCTGAAGTATGGAGTTTATTTAAACCGGCCAGCTCCAACGCTTAATACAGCATCTCTGAAACTGCCAGTGAGCCTAAATTAGGTTGTCAGAGTCAACATACCCATCTAGTGAGCCTATTAAAATCTTAATAACTTTTAAAATTGGACTCTGGGTAACAAAACATTGTCCTTGTGCATTAGATTGTCAGTAGATAAATCCATTAAACTACGTCATATCACCTTCCTTCTTTCGCTGTTAGAGACTACCCAAATAAGAAGTTTTAGAAATCCAGTGAGTACCTGTAATACTGGAACATCATAAATCAGTTATCATTAGACTACCTTCAGCTCATTCAAATAAATTCTGCTGTGTTAGGAAAATTTTTTACTTTTCTTTGGGTCATCTTACTGATGGAGTTGGGATTCCTGTGCCTGAGAAAGGTAGGTTGCTTTAATGAGGCAAAGGAGAGGGAAGATAGCTATAGCGATTGTTTGTTGCCTATTATTTTGGAGTCCATAGTTCGTCCTGGTCTTAGTAAAGGAGCTGTCAATTACATTTAAAATCAGACTTCTGTTGTCTCAGCTTCAGTTCTGTGCGTGAAGACATGCTTTAAGTCCCATAAAGTTGCATTGCTTTCTTCTTCTCCCTCCTTCTCTCCCTCCACTAACGTGACAGATAACTGACAGGTGGCAATATCTGTAATGCATTGCCGTAAATTGGAAATCACTCCTTCACTTTACTTGCAATGGGAACAAAAAGTCGTCTTCTGCCATGATTCTCACATATCACTTAAGTTCTCCTGCACTAATAGATGCGAGTGGGAGGTCAAAATTGAACTTTTTAATGGGAACAAAGTTGCAGCCTTAATTATGGAGAAAATTGTAGATTACTCATAATGAACAACTGAAGTTTGAATGTTAAGTTTGACTGGCAGAAAAACATCTGTCATCGTTATTACTATGTATGAGACCAAATCCATTTGCAGACAAGCAGCAAGTGATTAGACAAAACTCAGAGAAGTAAAAGGACATTTATGAGAAACTCCTAGTAATTCTTTTCTTTCAAGGAGGATAATTAGTGGCCTTTTGGATATTTCAGCCAGTTGTAATGCTCTCTGAAAGCAAATTAAATGAAACTAGGCACAGTCATATATGACAGCAGAGACTGAAAATGAGCCCTTCTGCTCTATTGTAGTCCATGCATAGTGTATCTCTGTGCAAAATGGTTATTAGCAAAGAATCTAGGGTGTTGTTTTTTTGCCTAGCAGTTAATAACTAAAGGTGGGGTATGTGTAGCATGTGTGCCACAGATGAGTAATTCTTGATAGTAAACAATGTCTTGGAATGCAGTTGCCAATTCTTCTTTGGCAGTGTCAGAAAGTCTGTTTAAAATTTGAAGAGAAGTGTAAAATGTGAATTGAGGAACATAGTAGTTAGGCAAAACCAAGGCAATATAAATGTGCCCGACCTGAAAGAGGGCCAGTCATTGAAGATTATGAAGTATATGTCAGCCTTCATGAGAATTACTGTTTGCTTGAGTCAGTATTAACAGCTGCTGTTGAAAATGCCACTGAAGTCATTGAACTATTTTCAGTAATTTTTTCTGCCTTAGTACAAAAGGGTGAACTTGGGGTATCTTGAGCAAATGCAAGTTTTATCTGCTAAGCAATCCAAATGCCAGCACTTTGTTGTCATTAAAGTTTAATTATTAACAAATCAGCATCAGAGGATATTAATGACTCTATATTTTGATATTTAGACAAAGAATCCTGTTAGAAGCTCAAGTGAAGGAAGGAGTGATAAAGACAATTAGTTCTACTAACTGTAGTCTGCTAGCTTATCTATGGATTTCCTCCTTACATGGTTAAATATTCCCTCTGCAATTTAGGTTTCTTCCAACAAAGAAGATCTGATTTCAGATAATTCCTCTGTTAAGAAAGCAATTGGTACTTTATTTTGCCATTCATCCACATTCACTGATCCCAGGATAAGCACTCATTTATGGGAGAATTCAAAACGAAGCAAAGCATGCAACTTCTCATTTACAATAAATTGGTAGGTAGGTCG
>VZRU01011082.1:75222-99960 GCA_013398155.1 Pedionomus torquatus
AAAATATTGGTGTGGGTGGGTGTTTTTTTTTTTTTTTTTTTTTTTTTTTTTTTTTTTCCTTCTCAAATACTCTTTTCTCAGTGGCCACATCTCCAAGGAGACGAGTGCTATTGTAAAATACTATCTGCATTTCCACTTCTCCAAGGAAGCATAGCTGTCCTTGCACAGTTGATAAAAATGGCTGTATTCTAACTTCTTATAGCACTGGGATATTTTTCTGTATTTTTTTTTCCCCTCATTGTTTATAATGACTGAAATAGAAGCAACAAGGGATCTGTGTCTTTGCAGACAACACAGCCCTATTACCTTGTTACTTTCAAAGCTCACGTAATAAATAGCAATTAGTAGGAAGCATGGATCTTTAGATTGGGATCCTGTTGTGCTTAATACAAATACACTACATGAAGCTCGTGATCGACTGCAAATCTTTTATAATCTATCCATAAAACTCTTATCAGTAGTGACATTGGACAAATGGCTGGAGTTGGTGTAGACAGGGAAGTGATGAAGCAGTGTGCCTCAGCATTGCTGCCACAGGCTTCATTCTCTGGTTTTTACAAGATTTTGACTTTGGGTGGTGGAAGCTGTTCAGTCTGGGACAGAAAGTGAAGGTGGTGATGCCTCAGATGCGACTAGTCTTAGTGAAGCTTGGGTGTAAGCATGAAAGAATCAAGTGAGGAATGAGAAATATCACAAAAATAAACTGCAGCACTGTAGAATACAATATTTTATTAAAAAAAACCCAAACCCACAAAACAAACAGCTGAGCACCCCCCACCCCCTCATCTCCCCCAAACCATTAAGCAAACAAAAAAAAACCCTTATTGGAGGATCTCCAAGCAGCTTGCAACTATCCATTAATTACCTCTCAGTGTGAAATGATACAAAGATCATTTCACTTGTTTTGGAATTGGAAATCAGTTGTTAATGTGTAGATCAACATTGCTACCATCTGTTAAAAGTAGGAAAGAAAGTAGAGCTTATGGACCAAGCATCAATTTGCACAAAGTAGTAATTTGCAGTTGAATTCATAAGCAGAATGTTGATCACCTGACCTTGAATTTAAATTTTAAAAAAACCTACAATACATTTAATATGTCATGCAGTAAAAATCTCCATAGCTCAGATTTTCTATCACCTGATTTCTGAAGTGAAGATTGAGCCTTGCTACCTGAAAGCCAAAAGCCCTGGTTATGCTGGGATGCGATCATGTTAGGGGCCAGAAACTCCAGGGACTTCCATGGCTGCTTGAACCTCTGAGCCTATCCTGTTCTTCAAATTGCTTAAGTGAAATAACCAGTGGCAGTCTTGGGCTGTCATCTTTACATTACTAGTGTATTATAAGGTTGCCTGTCATTACCGTGATGCAGTGTACAACAAAGACCTGCTTTAATAAGGCTTCATGTTTCAGTTCTTCACTTTTCCAGAACGTGTTTTTCTGTAAATACTGAAATAATTTGTAGACTGTGTAATTGACCTTGTCTGTGGCTTTTTGATTATGCATACCTCCAAAGACATCTCCTGTTCCCCACTTTGGGATTTGGTCATGATAGCAATCACAGTTACCTTTTTCAGATTTGTGCGGGTATTCAGGCAGTTTTGGTTTTAGTTACTGTTCCAATGACAGTGACTTTTTTTAGTTCTCAATGTATCAGTTATACCAGGCAAAAGGTGAAATTGCCTTTCACTACTTGAAAAGCTGGGCCAAAGTAGCCAACAAATGTTTAACTTCAAATACTTTGTTCCAAGTGAATGAGCACTTTTGTCAGCTGCCTGGGTAAATAATAGCTCCTATTAGGTGTTAGCCGGTACAAATGCTCAATGAAAACAATCTCTCATTTTCCATAGAAATAATGTACTGGTGCCCTTGAAATAGCTGCAGGCTTGCTTTATTGGGAATGACAGCATAGGAATCAAGGCGCATGCGTGGATGGGTGTGCTTTACTACAGTTTTGGGTTTGGTTTTTTTTTTGGTTTTTTTTTTTTTTTTTTTAACTGCTATTCACAGAAATACTTATCTGTCTTCCTCTTCTGTTTCTCCAGGTTCGATTAGCAGCCTAATATATTGTGGGGAGGAGGAGTGGGATGAAGAGTATGGCTATTATGACTAATCACAGGGGAAAATCCTTTCCCTAATGGGATCTTTGAAGGTGCACAGTGTTGTTGTTTTTGGTGGAGGTTTTGTTTGGTTGGTTTGTTTTCGTTTGTGTGTGTGTGTGTTTTTCTTGTTTCTAAGCTGCTAAGAGAAGCAACAATATGTAAGACAATTTAAGAATGGGGGTGGTGGTGCACATGTCACAGATGCTAGAAAGGAGGCAAATAAATGCAAAGGTGCTCCTTTTAGAATGTAGCAAGAGCTGTAAAGCCTCCCCTGGCATGAAGGATTGGGTAGCCTTGACTGTTAAAAGTCTGTGTCTGATAACGATAAATTGTGGTTGTATTTGGCCATGAAAATTAGGATACATTTGTTCACTTCCTGGTCATTACAGACATTCATATACTTTTTCTTGACTTAGTAATTCTGAACTTCAGCCGCTTAGGAGTACTCAGTGGGAAGCTCTACCCCTTGTTAGGTTGTGCATGTGCGTCTATTAAGTAGGATTTCTTGTAAATCTGGACTCCCCAGTAAAAGTGAGCTGCTGAGCCATTGTATTTTAACTCCTAGTATGTTAAGTGTGACTTCTACTGTGACTGACGAGATACACGTAAGACCCAAATTCAGCTGCTCACCACTTGGTGCCACTCTAGCTTTGTGAACTGCAGTCTCACCAAAATAACAGAATATCTTTCTTCCTCTAGGCTTGCCAAGTGCTGCCTGAAATACGACACTGAGCAACCATCTTTCAGTGACAGGAGTCTCAGTCAGAATAAATGGTGGCTGACAGGCAGGCTTCTGATATTGCCCAGAAAGGAGAGGAGATGGTGGTATCTATGGTAGGGAGTTTAAACTGAGTATGTGGATAGGAAAGCCCTGCAAGTTTTTGTTTTCTGCGTTGCTGTCAGTTCAAACCCGAAACTGAACTAAACCATTTCAGTGACTGCTCTGAGACTGTTCTTTTCCTGAAGAGGAAGAGAGACAGCTGTAGAATGTACTTGCAGGTATTTGCATAAAAACTACAGCAAACTGTAGCATGTGTGTTGCTTACTCCCCTTTATTTAAGTACTTCTGTCTATAAAGCACATCTGTCTACTTCGGCTCCAGGATCTGGATCTGAAAGGTGTTGTGCAGCATGGGTCATTTCCCTACAGGCAATTCCAGTGTCTTTGTCCAGGTGTACAATTATACCAAAGGAGAGAGACAGCATTTTTTGAAGGGTAGTGAGGAGTTTGTGCTGATTCTGAGAATGTATCCTCTTCCTACAAAGTTCTATAAATGGTAATAGCAAAGCCAGTCAATATTTCTTGCAAAGTAAATATTCTTATTTGCATGTTGAAGAATAACAAGTTGCACCATCTGAATTGATGAGCTGTATTAGTGGGACAGTTGGTGATAAGGAGCCGTAAGACTGGTTGGACAACAGGTGTCTGACTTAAAATGGGAGTAGTAAAATCACAATCAGGAAAGGGAGAAAGACTGTGGAACACTGTTTTGGACAGAGCAAGGAATTAGGTAAAGAAAATTGGGCTGGGATTTGGAGTCTAGGCTGGATAAATGACAAGATGAAGTTGAGGATAGGAACATGACCAGGAACAAGAGCTTGAAAACACTCTCGCAGCATGTCCTGTCTCCTCCTCTCTCCACCCTCCTGTTACCCTTCTCCCCGGTTGTGCAGGCGCTGTCAGTATGCGCTTAACATTAGAGGAGTGAATCTAGGCCAATTATTTTTCCTGTAGACTGAAGTGCTGGGATCTGATGTGTGGCTAATGGGCAGCTAGAAGCAATAAATTCTGTAAAATATCTGAAAAATATATACAGGAGCTGAATAAGACCTCAAAAATGCTTCCAATGCTGAGCATTTGATAACAACTTCAGTAGAGTTTTCCTTCTCACTTTTAAGTGTTTGACTTTACAGTTGTGTGGTTTCCTTCAGTACAAGGTTTGTGTGATAGACACATACATATAACACTTCATTGTTCAGCTCCTGGCTATGCCACCTTTAGTGAGATGTTCGGCAAATATCTCTATGAGCATTACTTTCCTGGATCTTAAAGCAGAGAAAACTGAGTCTGATTGACTCTGCAATAAAAATTTAGAAATTAAAATAAAATTCCAAAGCATGGAAACTGGTTAAACACCTGTATTCCTGGAGAAGTGACTGAGGAGATTTAGTAGAGAAATCGAGTTGCTAAAATTGAAGACAAAACATGTAAAGGTGGTGCTTTGCAGTTATCCTTTTCTGATACTTCTGAGAGTTGCTAGTTCTGTTATAGGGTTAATGTCTTTCAGATACCCTCCTTTCCACTAAGAGATCACTCATTGTTATTTGGGCTTGATTGTAACTGTTTCAGCTGGACCTGGCATTCTACCACTATTCTTCTATTACTTGTTCTGTGCTTGATGTTGCATGCCATATCAACCTGAAATGATATTTCAGTTGCAGATTTCTGCAGAAGGGGAGAGCATGCAGTGCAGAGCAGGGTGTCTTCTGCACATCAGATTTACTTTGCTTGGTTGGGTAAGATCTCTGAGTTGTGAAGTTACTTTATACATAAAGTTGGCATTTGTAACTGTTATATTGGAATAGGGACAGTTATATTGCTCAGGGACAGTTACAACTTGATGCTAGAGGAATAGCTGGCTGCTCTTCTGGCTAGTGTTCTCATCTTTTGGAGTCCCCAAGTTCTTTGACCAATACCTTTTAACCTTGGATCTCTCTCTTTCATGCTGATCTAAGATGTTAGCATGGTCAATCTCACTGACCTCTGTTGTAGCTTGATAGTTGCACTGACTTATGTTGCTGCTGTACATCTCTCATATGGCTTCTTCCACCTCTTTGTTTTATATCAATCTACTCTTAAAAAAGCAAAAAAACCCAAAGCTACCTAACAAAGATGGTTTCTTGTCAACACTGCTCTGACCCTCTGACCAAAAGTCAGATAAAAACCTCTGTCTTCAACCTAAAGTTGGTATAATTTTGCCATATTTTTAAATAGCTGACACCATTCTGTACTTGCCCTGGATTTCTCCTAGAGGTAATTCAAATATGCCATAACCAGAAATAGTGTTCTCTGTTTTTTCCAGTAGTTCTTGTTCTCTTTCTGTGTTTACCCAAGTTATTTTCAAAGGAGTGAAATCAAACTTAAAGATGCCTGAACTGTAATATATTAAAGAACAGTTACTACTGTCTGAAAGATCTTTCTCTGTCTCCGTGTCCTTTAGTTAAAAGGAATGAAAATAAATGGTGTTTTTTAAAAAGAAAGCTTCATTTATTCCTTTACACTTTCAAGGCTTTGAATGTGTTCCTTTCCCCCCCTGCATTTTTAACAAAAAGTGACAAAGACTTTTCAAGGTAGATGTTGCCATGATACTAAGGAAGCAGAAATCTTTGTGTTATAAAATCGTGAATCTGTTTTCAGTGTTTAATGTTCTATAGTTACACAGTCATTTTAATATGGTTTGATTTTGGGGCCTTTTTTACATGAGAATTAATACAACAATCCTTTAGAATGAAAGACATTATAGTAATGGAAAAAAACTCCATACTATGTGTACCCTTTGTAAATCTTATTTTTCTCAGTAGGTTTCAGAAATAACCTAGGACAGAGATTCTAGCAAAATATATACATTGTAAACTGCATCCAAGGTAACTTTGAAGAGGTTAGCCGAGTACCAGAGTGTTTTGGTTTGGTTGGGTTTTGTGTTGGTTTGGGGTTTTCTTTGGATTGGTGGTTTTTGGGGTTTTTTTTAGGTGTTTTGGTGTTGTGTTTTTTTTTTTTTTTTTTTTTTTTTTTTCTTTTTTTTTTTTTTTCTTTTTTCTTTTTTCTTTTTTCTTTTTTCTTTTTTCTTTTTTCTTTTTTCTTTTTTTTTTATGAGCTAATTTATTTTTCATTACTGTCTTGCTACAGCTAGACTGCTTTCTTGCATGAACTGGTTTTCTTTAAACTAACATGGATTTCTGTCCACTAAATAGAAGTTAGGTCTATAGACATGTCAGGCAATCTGCTCCTTCCCTTCTCTTTGTTCTTGTCTGTGACTTTTAGTACAAAGCAAGTACATGTGTGGAGGAGGGTGTGTTTGGTTTGGGTAGACATATGTGCAGAAGAGTTTTCAAGCAGGATGAGCAGAAAGCTCAAGTTCAGAATTTCCTTAATTTATCAGTGTAACTATTGCATTCATCCCACCTATTTGTATGCATAGTAGACTATGAAATCCTTACTGTAGTTTCTAAAGTAAGACTATGATACTGTTTTGCAAGCCCCTTCTGAATTTGCAGTACTGACAATTACAAACTTTCAGGGGGAAAAATGAAACATTTTATGCATGCATTTATAAAGCAGCATGGGCTTTTGATGATAAAAGACAAAGTAAGTTCCAAAGGGACTCATGAAGTCTGTCTGACTTTTTAAGGCTGTGGTGATGAGACACATGAAACAGTAGATCTTAACAATTGAAAAATAACCTTAAAATGTTCTCACAGGGTGTAAACAAGAAGACAGTTACACATCTAATGTCTGAAAAACTTCTGCTACTAAATAGTTAGAGTAACTTGTCAGAAAAGGTGAATTTGACGAAATGTGCCAAGACTCAAACAGAATGGAGTGATCTGTGAAAAAATAGTTTAACATCTAAAGATTGAATTGTTGGGTATATTAGTGAGTTTCATAATCACAAAAAGTGCCAGCTGTTAATATTCGTGGGAGCTGAGTCTTGGCAAGCAGAGTGCCATCAACAAGCAGCTTGAACACAGGGCATCTGATGGTGCAATCTTAGGTCAACTTGAGCTAGTGATTTTGAGGTGGCTTTTTCTTTTTTTTTCTTTTTCTTTTTTTTTTTAACATCCCAGAAAGTAATTTACTATTGGAACTTGCAATTGTGGTGAAAAAGAAAAGCCACGGTAGGGTTTCCAGTTTAAGTATGACNAACCATTGGAACAATGCACTTCTTCCTGGGAGAAAACTTAAGCTGAGATAGCTTCCTCGTCAGACTTCCTCTGTTCCAGCAGCCCCATTAGCAGTGGTCACATGCTGTGTTCTGAACTGTTGCAGCAGAATGTTTTAACTTACAATAAAATGGAATAGGCTATGGGGGAATGCCTAAAGCTGAGAATGTGCCAGGCACGTGCTATCTTCCTGCACATTTTGTGATCATCTCTCTATGGTACTGGCCTGCATTAGCTTCAGCACTTGTGGGTAGGCTCTTAAACAAATAGCCAAGTATTTGGTTTTGTTGTAATAGAGGCATTAATGTTTGTTCAGCATCAAAAATGTATTAGTAATTCGTTGACTTATTGATTAATGGGAAACGTGATTTTGAATGGGGAAACATGATGCTGCCACATTGACTTAAAGTATCACACCACAAAGGTTGGAAAGGGATGTAACTACAGAATTGTAAATGGAATAATTTCTCAGGATTTAACTGTGTATGTTCTAGGGGAAGAAAATTGATTTGATAAACGGAAACTAGTCAGCAGACATTCAATTTATACTGTGTGCTTTTTCAAGCAGCAGTGCCTGTAGCTGTCTTAGCATTGAGAAAAAATTGTTGGACCGATACATATTTTCCTGGACAGGCCGACTACTTACGAGTTTACACTGGGGATTAAGAAGAACTGTGATTGCAATTCTCAGACCGAGATTCATTCTGCTTAGCTGAATTGCTTAAGGATATGTGTGAATTTGGGGAAGACTGAAACTGTGTTTCTCTACCGGAAAGTAATTATGTAGGTTACATTGAAAGATGTGTTTTGTAACATGTTTTTAAAGCATATTAAACTTGTCCAAAGGGAAAGTTAAAACGGTACATGTGGCTCTGAGCTGAGCCATTGGAAGAGCAGTAGTTTGATACCTAATCAAGAGAACAAATCGAAGTAGTAGACAATAATGAATAGTGTGAGTTGTTAGATTTATTGGCCTGAGCAACTCAAAAATGCTAGAGTGAATAAAGAAGGGAATAGCCAGTGAAGAACGAGGCTGCAATGTGAGCTTTTGTGACTGTGGGAGTACAATTGGCCCCTCAATAGACATTTATAAGCTTGTAACCTTCACAGAATTGTATGTTGAATAGAGAAATAATGTCATCATATGTACAGTTAGAGAACTGTGTGAGGAGACATCTGCCAGGGAACCTTCAGAAATGCAGTAAGAATCTAGTACTTCTTACTGTGTGAGTACTTCAGGAGAACTGTCCTTAAGTTTTCAGTATTTGTTCCCTTTACTTTTTATTTTCTGCATCTTGTTTCCCTCCTTTAGATTTTGTCTCTTGCTGCTACATTTGCCTTTGAGAATTCAGGTGGATAGGGAGCTCTGGAGTTGGATCTCAAACAGCAGGAACTTGATGGACATCTGCTGCCATAGAGACTAGTTTTCACTGCAAACCCCAAATTGTTTCCTAACCAGATGCTTATTGTTCTCCCTTTCTTATAAACTTAAGAAAATATTCGATGTAATTTGTTTTCTTTAGATACACTTTTTTATTTAATCAGCATGACTGTCTGATAACCTAGAGTGAAACTTCATCTTAAGTGGGCCCAAGTCTTTCTGTTTTACTTGAGAAAATGTTTAGAGGACAATCTTGTGAACGGATCACATAGTTGCTGCGAGTTCCCTTAATAAATCTGTTACAAGAATATTGCTTGCTATGTTAACCTAAACAAATACAAATTTATAGATTGTTATGGGTAACAGTTCCACAGTTAATTTTCAGGGTTCCTCTGGAACCTTATGCTGTAATATTGGACATGTTGAACAGGCTGCATATGAACATAGTTGAGTAGAAAGCTCGGTTAGTTTCAGGTAGCCGTTACCTCACATTGACCACAGACTTGCACAGCGTTTCTTCAACTGGTTTTAACTAGGTTTACAGGAAGTAATCAATTAACAGCAAGTTAATAGAGAAAGTAGACTATAAAAGAAGAATTTCAATAAAATGGCTCAATAGCTTGCACCTATCATAGAGGCCTGGCTGCAGAAGGAGAAGGAGTGTGCATGAGTAAGAAACAAGCTCCAGTAAAGTATGGTGTTACAGTTCACTTTAAGGACAAAATTATCCCTGTGTTTTTTTGTTCTTGTTTTATGTCTTTGATGTGGAAGATGTGTAAATATGTAGGCAAGCTATTTATTAATCTGTTTACTGATTTGGTCTGTGCTCTCTACTGTAAATAAAGGTTTGTCTTTCTCAGCCATCCTTACTCTGTAGCTCTTGAGCCTGGAGAAGTCTGAGGGGAGACCTTATTCATGCTTCTAAGTATGTTAAAGGATGGGTTGAAGGAGGGTGGAGCTGGACTCTTTTGAGTGGTTCCCAGTGACAAGGCAAGGGGCAACAGGCACAAGTTGGAAAATAAAAAAATTAATTGAAATATGAAGAAAAACTTCTTTCTGGTGAGGGTGACAGGACACTGGAACAGGCTGCCCAGGGAGGTTGTGGAGTCCCCTTCTCTGGAGACCTTCAAGACCGGCCAAATGCCATCCTGAGGAATGTACTCCGAGCAATCCTGCTTTAGCAGGGGAGTTGGACTGGCTGATCTCTAGAGGACCCTTCCAACTCTGACAATTCCAAGATTCCGTGAAATTTGCGTTTCACCTCTTGCCACATCTGTAGTTTTTGGTCTGTTATGCTCAGCAGCAATTTTTGTTCATTGTTTACTTTCTCTTGAAGATAGTTTAAACAGCAGGCTGTGTAAGCAGCACTGCAGAATGTTTGTAGCAGAAAGTGGGTGGAAACAACCTTTAGTAGGTTTGCTGCTCTGCCACTGATTTGCTCCATAGCCTTGGCTGCGTTCAAGTGAATTATTTTTAAACTGGTGGTGATATAAGATAGTTCAGGAGTGGAAGACTTCTACATTTTGCAACAGAAAATCACTGTTATTTTATTTGCACAACCAGTAATAACTTCTACAAATATTAAGAATCCCCATTCTAAAGTCCCTCTCCTGTAACAGTCATAGAGATGAAGGTATGGGGGTTGCATCTTGTGATAAGGGTTGGGTGTCCTACATTTGGAAAAGGACTAGAAAAATAGAGATTGTCTGTCCTTTTAGATAGTTGAAGGGGGGTGTTTGTTTCTTTTGCGTTTCTTTCAAAAGATCAAAAATTAAATATTCTGCTTTGAAGGGATGCTTCTAAGTCAAGTGGAGTATTTCATGTTGGACAGGTTAAGTTTCCTAATCTCCAGGACAGATTGCCCCCTTGAAAATGGAATTGATAGTTAATTTACATTGGGTTTCTTTTGGTGGAGGATTTTGGTTTGTTTCAACTATTAAACAAGTATGATCCCTAATGGTAAGTGTTCTTAAAGAAGTTGCTATGTAGTAGGGATGTTAAAAAAAAAAACAACACTAGTGCTCTTTTCTAATTTTTAAGCAAGTCTCTATGCTTATTGATTATACAGGCATTCTGCTGGGTAGAATAACTGCCTCAGATCTTTGGCACTTAACCCATTTGCTGGTTTAGACAATTTAGTGTAATTAATCGTAATATCTGTATTTATCTTACATAGTTTAGAATTTACTCTCTGATATCATGATGTCCTGAATGCAGATGCTTCAGGATTGTTTCCATTAGGACCAACTGAATGTAATTGTTTAAGCACCTTTAAGCTGACCTAAACTGAAAATTTATATTAAACCCAGAGCATCTTTGGCAGAAAAGACTCAGAGTAATGATTTTATAATCAATCAACAATCATTGTGTAAGAGCTGAGTAATTTGCCCTGGCATCTATGGGACTGCTGTGAACAGTAAAATACTATGGGAAGAGCAAGTGCAGAGATGAAATACTATGTATCTCCCTCAAGCAAACATCTTCATCTCTGGATTTTTGGTAGCAGGGACTTGCCAAGAAATAGTATTTTATCATAGTGACCATGTGTAATTCTGTAAGCAGAAGTTAGAGAAAGTGATAGTCTGACAGAAATTTGCTTTGTTGCTCTTGTGAAGCTTGTTGCTTCTAGAACAGATCTGTTTTTACATGGGAAAAGAGACAGAGGGAGTTCGGTTCATACCCTACCTCAGATACGGAAGAAGGCCCGCTATACTAAGCAAGCTCTCCTTGTAAGGTTCAAAATTGTGTGTAACCATAGTGAGGTGCGCTAATGTTGGTAGTCGGTGGAAAGTGCAGACAAGAATTGGAATTGCTTGCATCAGAGCGAGCCTGGTTTAAGCTCTTGGCTTGATAGTTATTCTACAATGAACTCTGTCAAAGGGAAGTTCCCACAAGAAGGAATTTATTCTTTCCCATTACATCTCCTCTGTTTGTTTGGTTAAAAGTGTGGCAGGCAGAAGTTCATGTAATGAGTTACAGACACAATTCTAGGACTAAACCCAAGTTTCTCATAAATGCTACTTAATTACTTTGGCACCTAGAAATAGCATTTTTAAGGTGGGAAATGGCTGTCTGTTACTACACAAGAAATGCATCTGTCTAGGTTAGCATATAGTAAAAGTGTATTCTCAAAAAGAAATGTAGAGGAAAATAAAGATAGCAGTCCACTAAATAGCAGACAACATATAATTCCCTGTATACTCTGTATACAGCTGTAGACTCTGAAGAAGTGAAATCAAAATCTGTGTCATATTTTGAAGAATTGCTTGGAAGATCCATCGTGTTACCTTAGGTCTTCTCTCCACTGTTGTCTGGCAGACACTGAGTAACTTGAAAGTTAACAACTGCTCTGCAATGGGGGTGTACAGAAGTTCACTTAAGGATTTGTTGTTGGGCTTTTGTTGAGAAGGAGTAGCAGTGAGAAGCAGCAGATTATTATTCATAGAACCATCTGAATGTGGTAAAAAGAGTCAATCTGGTCCTGATATTTGTATTATCAGGAGAGTTGTATGCTGTATGCTACAGACAGATTTTTCAGACTGTCTGATGAGGATCAGCTGACACTACCCAGCTGTTGATTGACACATCTCTAGTTCAGTCACCTCTTAGTTTACATTCCTAGATTTCTTTTCACCTTTGGCCTTGCCTTTCACAGAAGATAATGTATATACTAGATATACTAAATATGCAAAATATTTGTGTTTATCCAAACACACAGTGAGATGAAAAACTTTCTCTATTCTATCAACACATTCTGTGAGAACATGAAATTAGGAGCAGATGGAGAAGTGGCTGATAGATCACAGGATGGTACTGCCAGTCCAAAAGAGACTTCAACAGGCTGGAGAAATTGGCTGAGAGGAACCTATGAGGTTCAACAAGGGAAATGCAAAGCTCTGTACCTGGAGCAGAATCAACCCATACACCAGCACAGTCTGGGGGCCAGTAGACTGGAAAACAGATTTGCAGAAAAGGTGTCCTGGTGGGCACCAATTTGAACATGAGCCAGCAATGTGCTGGTGTGGCAAAAACGGCTGATGGTATTCTGGGCTGTACAGAAGGAGGAGTGCCAGTGGGTCAAGGGGTGTCATCCTGCTTCTCTACTCAGCAGTGGTGAGGCCCCACCTTGAGTACTGCACCCAGTTCCGAGTTCCCCAGTACAAGAGACTTAAGGAACTACTGGAGAGAGTCCATCTAGCAAAGGGCCACCAAGACAATTAAGGGACTGGAGGCTATCTCCTATGAGGAAAGACCAAGAGAGCTGTGACTGTTCTGCCTGGAGGAGAGAAGGTGAGATTGGGGGAATCTCATCAATGTGTGTAAATAATTGAAAAGAGAGTGTGAAGATGGAGCCAGGCTCTACCCAGTAGTGCCCAGTGACAGGACAAGAGACTGTGGGCACAAACTGAAATGTATGAGGCTCCGTTAGAACATCAATGAACACATTTTTACTGTGAGAGTGATGGAGCACTGGCACAGGTTGCCCAGAGAAGTTGTACAGTTTCCACAGGGATATTCACAAGCCATCTACACATAGTCCTGGGCATCCTGCTCTAGTTGACCGTGTTTAAGCAGGGAGGATGGACAAGGTGACCGCCGGAGTCAACAAGATGACCTTCTTTCCAACCTCAGACATTCTGTGAGAGAGCTGGAAAGGAATTCGTGTTTCAAAGTCATTGAAGTGGCTTGCTCAGGTCATTCTGCAGCAGGGTAGGGAAGAATGGAACCACAGTCATTTGATAACTACTGCCCTCTGTGTGCTGTGTTGCCTCTCAGGTTTCTCATTGCTTCCTTTTCTCTTTTCTGCATGTAAAGCAGAAAGCTTTACTATTATGATCTCGTTTCCAAAAGTAGAACAGTAAAGCTGAAATAAATGGTGAGAATGAGAGCTACAAATGCACTTTTAAAAAATCCTGAGACCCAAGTGTACAGTTGTGCTCTCACTTGCTTGAAAATTGTAAATTGTTTTTATTGGTAGAAATCACTGCTTCTCTTGATCTTAATGCCTGCTGAATAGGGAAAAAAATTCTCAACTGTCAGTTTGTGTTTTCTTTTAGGATTTATGTATTTTGAAAACATTTTTAGCACCTCAAGAGAACTTCTTCCATACTGAGGGACTTATGTCAATGAAGAAATTGGTGAAGAAGATTTCTAACTCTAAGTGTAATTCTTCAGTATTTTCAGGGAAGCTGGACCTGATGAGATTAATCCTAGGGAAGAGAGTGGTATCGGGGGAAAAACAAATACAGTAGTTCAGGAGGAATGGGGAAAGGACAAGCTGTGTAATTAAAGACCAGTCTGTTTGGCTTAAATATAGCAAGGAATAATTGGGTAGACATCCCATAAGCCTCTGCCATTTAGCAAGATCGGTTACCAAGTAAACAGATTTCTCAAAGGCAGATCATGACAAGCCTATTTAATTTCCTTGTAAGGCACTGTTACAGGTCAGGTGGGTAGGAGAGAAGCAGTAAATATTATATACCTTGACTTGACTAAAGTTTATTGTGCTGTATTCATGTAGCCTTCTCTTAAATCAGATTAGGAAGAATGGTCTAGAGAAGTCTGCTAAGTGGTGGATATAGAATCAGTTAGAAAAAGATTTTTAGAGAGTACATGTAATTGCCCAAATGTCAGAACATAGTAGTGTATCAAGGAGAGCTCGTCAATATTCTGTGTTTCATATTAATCAGTATTTGTAATAATGACTTGGACAGTAGAATGCCAGCCCTGCCAGAGTGAGAAGGAACACAAGAGCATGGGGAGGCAGGTAGAGAGTGATCCTGGGAAATGGAAATCAGCAGGGACAAGAACCAGGATAGCACACTTCAGCGGGGTGAATTCGTTGCATAAATACAGCACGGAAGCATTTGGCTAAATGGTCTTTCTGTGTAAAATATTTAGGATTTATAGAGAACCATAACTAACAATAAGTCATTAATATAAGAAGATAGTTATCACCATATTCACATGCCTGTAACACTTGTGAAATCATCTTGCTGCCTTACTTGGCATTGGGGAGGCCTCTATTAGATATTTCCAGTTCTGTTTTTCAGGCGTCTGTAATCCCAATGAAGGCAGCCGTCACAAAAACAACAGGTCCAGAAAACATTGCTGAGAAAGAAGACAGTAATAAAGAGGAACTAGAGTTGTTTAGCCTAAAAATAGAAAGAAGATGGATGTTATAAATCTTAAAATATACAGAATGCTTTTTCAAGAGGAAAGGGAGTAATCTGTTATCTGTCTGGATGGAGCAAGTATGGAGCTTAAATTATAGTGTGAAGGCCATAGAAGCTCCCAAGGGCTTCAGACTCTTCTTGTAAGAAGTTTTTAAACCCTGCTCTTAGGATTAGATTGATGACATGGGTCTGTCTTGCATACCTGTGGAATGTATTTGCTGCAGGGAAATGTTCTCAGCAATTTTGTGGTGATTTTGTCTCTGTAATTCTGTCTTCATTCTCCAATCTGCATTTTGTGCTGTACCTCTTGATGCCTGTGCTGACAGAAACTCTAAGGTGTTCTGTATGTTTTGTTTTTGAATACTAATACTCATGAAACAACAAGGAAAAATAGCCCAGTAGAAGTTGTAAGTGCCTATCCAATCAAAACCTGTCATTAACTGGTGAAATCAGAATTTGCAGTGTCATTTTCTTGTGAATGTGCAGAACAAATGTATACTAAAGATAGTGTCTTTAATGTACCTGGGCTGGGTTACTCTGGCACTTTCAAAATTCAGAAGGGGAGCAAATACACCCTGCCTCTTCCTGATGCTCCTCTTGCACTGAGAAATATAATTCAGAAAGTTAAGCAAAAATATGAATTGCTGAGAAAGATATGGCTTGGAATCTGTCCAACTCATCCAAAGTCGACTGAAGTTAGTGAAACTTCTCCCTGTGGATATAATCCAAAATCCAAATGAGATTGTCATGGGGGTTTTGTCTGTTCTAACCTCCAGTGTAAGGCAGAAGCAATTAAAATCTTGTTGAGTAAATTCCTGGTACTGTATTTTCCTGTAATAATTACTCACGCATTTGTCTTTCTTACAGAGAGGATAAAAGACTGTGCTCTAATATATAAACCTACCTCCCTTCACAATTTTGAATTAGAACCATCCTTACACTGGAAGGGTTTGTTATGGCAATCCTGGAAGCTCCTGATCATGGTTGGTCAACTTAAGGATACAACACGTGTCACTGCAGCTTGATCTTGATCAGACTGATACCTTAGTAAGCTCAACTAGCAACAGTGCACACTTTAAAAAAGCAGATTCACTTTATTAAATGTGTTTTTGGGAAGTTAAATTTTATAGTGTTATGCTTACATCTATTCACTGCTCAAGGTAAGAGTCAGATTACTTTAGTTTTCTAGTGAAGGAGGAGGGAAAAACTGAATTGACAAGAAAAATCAACTTCCTCAAAAATCTTCCATGCATCTAAATATACTTGTAACAGCAGAGAGGGCATAACTGCAGTAGCAGTTCCCATTCTAACCCTTCTCCAGCTATTTATAGCAGTTACATTTTTGAAACTTCCCACCTTATAGTGCTGAGACTGTCCATGGTTGATGTATGCTGGAAAGAGAATTTTCTTTGGAGAACTGAGTTTTCAGTTGCATTTAAACACCCTCATATGCTTTCTGGCTCAAGAGATGACTGATTTTTGTTCATACATATTGAATCTTAAAATCGTGCAGTAAATATTATCTGTTAGCTCCTGTTCTCACTTCTCCCTCAAAAACAGCTCAAAAAACGTAAATGTAGGCTTGTCTAGTAAATGTTGTAAGCCAGTAAAGGTTAGTTTTAAAACACAGTATCTTAGAACTGTAACAAGTGGAAGGAGAGAACAGCAGCTTGTTCCATCTTCTGGTTTCAAAAATACTTTCTCTTTAGAAGCTGAACAGCAATCACTGGATTCAGTTAAAAAGCAAGGACTTGTGTACTTAATTTCAAAAGGCACTTACGCTTCTTGCTGTAAGTAAAACAGGGACTTCAGCTTCCACAGACATATTTTTCTTTATTTTGGTTGTAGTAAAAAGCAGGGAAAAAGGATAAAAATTGTGTTTCCTAAGAAAAAGAATCACAAGACTTAAGAATTTAGCCCAGTATATCTGTAGTGAGACTGCAAAAGCGTGTTCACTCTCAGAAGGTTTAAATGTATTTCCTGCTTTCCAGTTCACAGTCTGTTTCTGACTTCACATCCTTCTCTTACAGAGGGAAAGATTTGTGAGGTAAAGTGGACTGAGAAACTGTGTAGTTCAAGCTGATTTTTTCTCCTTCACCCCTCCTCCCCTCTTCAGTTTTGGGTTTGTTTTAGCCAGTTTTGTCCCTTGGATTTCACTGTGTTGGGCCAACACTTGTACAGGACAAGTGACTGGCTGAGCCAGGAATGGAAACAAGACTGATGATGAAGGGGCACAATTATTTCTTTCAGTGGCACTGCTGCTGCAGCCTGTCTTAAAGTGTTCTTGAAACTCAGCTTTCCATTAAATGCACAAATGGAATTTCTGGCAGTCTTGGCTTAGGTCTCCAGGTTCTTTGCATGCCTTTTTTACCCCCCACATATTTTTGAACAGTACCTGTAAGTACAGAAGTAATACTTAATTTGTTTTAAGCATGCTTCTACTAATAAGCTAGTCAACAAAGTTAGACTAGTAGAGATTTACCAAGTATATCCTCATGCTTGCACTGTTGTGGGTCAGGTGTCAAAATGCATTTCCACACTCCTGCTGGCCAGCATGTGCAGCAGGCAGCCCCTTTGATGAGGCTCACGTGCAGAGCTGTTCTGGGTGAGGATTGGAGAAACAGTGTCTAGGATGTGTCAAGTCAACAAACAGGTTGCATAACTTGATCTGACATTGTGACAGTCAGGCTCTCATTATGCATCATGAATATAACTTTGTGTGTACATCTTGTAAAAATTATTTCTAAAGAATTAGTTTAGAACACAGATGTAGGATTCTGAAGCTTATATTGATATTTTATGTAATACCACAGGACCTAAGTATATATAAGTAGGAAATAGGGATTAAAGTGTGGGATCAAAAGATGTTTCTTCAAAAGGTTGTGGTGTGCCATATACATGTAATATAGGTTAACAGTTGCTCTAGTACTAGCCTGTGCTAATACTGGAATGTTTAATTGTAAGTTTCTTTTGAAGTATGGAATATTACTGTTGCTTTTCATCTTGTAGAGATGCTTAACTGAAGATCCATAGATGTTGCATACTAAACTTAAAAGTTCAGAGTTGATCTCAAAAGCGTTATTAGCCTCTCTCAATTGGATACTTGGTGTTCAGTATCTGTGCTGTAAAGCGACAGTGAAGAGAGCTCACCTAGTGCAAATGGTACTTGGGAAGCAGATCTACCAAAAAGGGTATTTTATGCAGGTTTTGTCAGTCTGTTTTGATGGAATTTGCCTCTTAAGCACAGGAGCAGGGAGAAACACGTGATGATGCAACCTGAAGATAGAAAATTCCATGTTCACATGGGCACAGCAGTCAGCAGGTAAAACCAAATGCAGGGAAATTTGTTGAGTGGACCATGACACATTCTGCACTTTATCTTGTATTTCTGGTCAGCACTTCTATTTTATCAGCTACTATCTGTTTTGGGTTTTTCTCTACTAGATCTGTCTTAGATATACTTAGAGAAAATAATTTCATCCCCTAGAATAAGTCTTTGGGTTTCGTTTGTTTGTGTGTGGGTTTGTTTGTTTTTTTTTTTTCCTAATGAATACTATATTATGCTTATTTTCTCTTTTATTAGTATTTTTATGGACTATGTGAAAGATACAAAGGTAGATTTTCAGTAACTGTATCGGTACAACCAACCTCAGAGTATGGGGAGGGAAGTGGGTAAAGTGCTTCAATGTTACCTTCTCCTTTTCATTGCCTTCTGGACAATAGGGAAGATGAATGTCAGGATGGTAAGTTGTGATGTGGAAAAATGCATGTTTTAACGTTTCGTGAAATAGTGGTCTTTTCAGGCTTGTATTGCCTCTGTGATAATAGCTTCTACCACTTGGAGATTAGTCAGAAAGTATTTTATCTCTTTTCCCCTGTTGCCCAAAGTTTAGGTCAAACTAATTAGGATAATACGCTCATTTCTTATTATTTAAATCCTCAGTTTAACTATCCCATCTTTTGACAAATAGGTATAATTAGTTCTGTTGTATAATTTATTAACTTCCCTATTAAGTTGTGTACAGATTAGTGAGGCACCAGGCATGCTGGCAGAAAAGGCTTCCAATTAGAAGGTGATAGATGGGTTTGTTGTATTTGATAAACAGGCTTTGTCATATTTTCAAATGAAACTGGAAGGAGCTCTTTCTATTTAAATTCTGTCATATCACGAGCCTCATCTGTATAGAACTAGAGTCTGTCTTATGCATTGCCATGATAGCTTTGCAAAAAGAGGAGGAGATTTAAACATATTAATAACATATAAAAAGAGAAATTTGATACTTCTGAAGGGCATAAAAAAGGGTTAGTACAGGAAAAAAAAAAAAAAAAGAGGGGAATTTTGATCCTTGTCTTGTACAGCTTCCTGACAGGAAAACGGATGTCTCATTATGCACTAGAAAAATGGCCCAGGAAGTGTTCTCTGAGGACACCTAATATTTACTAGCCTGTGGCATGACTTCTGCTGATACTGCCTTTTGCTCTCTGCTTGTGTTGGGCAAAGGTAGGCATGAAGATGTCTATAGAAACAGAGCTGTGGTGTTGGCAGCAGTGTTATTGCCATTGGAGCACTGCTCACTGCTATTTTCAGTAAAAACCTCCTAGCAGATGACGTGGCTCTTGAAATTCTGGTGCAGAAGAACTTAGTGACTCCTCAAAGTATATCCATAAGGTGGGACGTAAATAGGGTATGTGCAGGGGATGGGTTTGGCTATGGCCAAATACATAAATACATGTAAATGGAAATGGTGATTAAGTGAAAATGAATTTGTGACAGAGTTGAAGAAGCTCCTGGATGCTGGTCCTGTGCCCTGGCTCTGTTCACTTTGGAGTGGGCTTTTCTGGTATGCTTTGCACACAAAATAATATTGTAGGGTATAATAATAAAACAGGACTCACAGGAATATATACTGTTACTATATAATTTCTTTACCAATTGCATTGAGGATTTGTCACTATTGTGTATCATTATAAAGCAGAAAGATTTCTGGTATTTATGTTCGCCTACAACAGCAAAGCTACTGATGTTTCTTGAATCATCTCGTTCCTTTCAAATTGAAGATAAATTCCATTTAGCTAAGCACTGTAAATCCAAACTAATAAAATACATTTTTTTTTGCTTTAAAAAAATTTGGCCCAGTAGCTCTCTTCCATCAGTGTTTGTGTTGAACTTTTGTTATTCTGCACCTTTTTCCATGTTTTTAATTTATCAAGTGAGATCTTAATTGGCTTTGCCAGTTAGAAAAGAGCACCTCTAAACCCTTGTCAAAAGCATCATCATCTAAAATACTTAGAGGAGTTATTAGGTTTTAATTTCTAATGCTCATACTTTTCTCTAAAGTGGTTTTGGTTTGTTGGTGGTGGTGTGTTTTTTTTTTTTTTCTTTTTTTCTTGTAGGGTTGGTTTTTGGGCTTTTTTGATTGGGTTGGTTTTGGTTTTTATAGGGAGAAGCCACAATTGTTGGCTCAGATGGTATGTGTCTTCTTTTTTTTCTTTCTGATCTGTTAAAACCTGCTACAATTTCCAGTCTTTTTTTGTCTTGGTACTGACTTACTGCACAGGAGTGAATCTGTCTTCCTGAGATAATTTATCTTTCTGCTATTTCACTTGACTCTCTAACTTTGTCATTTCCCTTCAAGAGTTTTATTTAGTTTACATTGGAAGTGTTTACACAGTAGGTTACCTTTTTTTTTTTTTTTTTTTCTTTTGTTTTCCCTGTTGTTTGTATCCATCAGATTGGTTTTCATTGAGTTTACAAGAACAGTTTTTCCTTTGACCTTAAGGATGAGGGGTTATTCTTTCAGCCAGTATTTCTGGTATAGCTTCTTCCCTTAGGAATATTTCTAAAGGAATAAGCTTACAGTATGACTGCCAACATTAAATATCCAGCTCAGAAGGAGTACTTAAAAGTAAAGGACCCTTGGCTGCTGCTTCCCTCTCTCTTTTCAAAGGAAGAGGTAATAAAAGTTCTGCTTGTTTGACTGCCTGCAGAAAGCTAAAATATCTGGGTGATCTGAGGAGCAAAAACTGGAGTGACTAATGAGCTGGGCGTGGAAGTGACTTGAAGTGATACAGGTTGCCATGTCCTAGTAAGATCACCAGGGCATTTTCTCCTTACTGATGCTGCAGAGGAGTATCAGATGCTGTCTGTAGAACTTGTCCAATTTCTTACAAAGAATAAAAATTTAGTAATTAGACCTTAATCTTCCATATGACATGTACTAGACACTAACTACATATTTTACTGGACTTACCTAGATTATCAACTAGGAATTAGTGTGGCACTAAGATATCAACAGATAAAAGCAGTTTTTGCTAATATACTGAACCCATTACAGACCCAAGGAGAGCCTTTTCTCAGTTGGGATACAGCAATTACTGTTGAGTGGTCTATCTTAATTAATGGTTCAGACTTCCCCTTGCCATCTTCATTTGTACAATGCCTTTACTGCTAAAATTGAACATGGCTTTCCTGTACCGTGGATGCTCCTGAAGAACCTAGCCACCAGGTAATTTAGAGTCCTATGGTCTGCGTGTCACCATCTTACCAACAGATAATGGAGCAGGACTCCTTTGGAAGTCTAGTGTTGCCAAACCCCTGTTTTGTTGTAGTTTCTCTTATTTTAGGTTGTGCTTTCTCAGAGGCTTTCTAGCATATGCTGTTTGGTTGCCATGGTAACAAGTATCTACCTACCTGATTGTTTTGTAGCTGTTTTGACTTTTCTTACGCCTTGCCCATCGCCATCACATTTTTTTCACCTTAACAGCATAAAGCTGATTTATTCTAGCATCAGATATCCTCTTGCAGTATCTAAAGGCTCAGTGCTTTCTGTCTTATTTCACAGGACCTGGCTTGGGCTGTTGGTCAGAAAGATACGAATAACTATATCCTGTCCTTTGTCAACAGGTGTTGACATTTTTTTTTAAACATTTTTTTTTTTAATTGGCAGTTCTTTGATAGACATTTATTCTCAAAATATTTGTGAAGTATTGTTTCTTTTTTCACCTTACAGAGACCATGAGTTCAGGGCCTTGATCTTACTACTTGGAAGCTCCTTTGAACCTTTCCTGTTTCTTAGCCCCTGGCCATAAGGTGGGCACAAGAGCGCTCCCCTGCACTGGAAAGCTAAGACACTGAAATAATAGACTATATAAGTAATTAGCTTGCTAAAAATTATGATATAGGGAATTCCTGAAGCAAGGCTTTTATGTAGACCTACACAATTACAAATGTGTACATATTTTTTTTATAAAGTAAAAGTGTCCAAGATTCCTGTGAAATGGATGATGATCATTTTTCAGTTCTGAACATAAACCTGTCCAACTCAAGAGAGTTTACATTTTGATGACTTCAGTGCACTCTGTTAATGATAGAATGATATTTGAGGGTGATAGACTCTCATTCTTTTTAGGTAGAACTGTTTAATGTTGAATGAATAGAGGGAAAGCAAGCAGCGATAAATATTTCTTGTTTCATCAATATGGACTTGTACTCAGGTGTATTGTCAAGATGGTCAAGGAAGGTTTTTATGGTGTCGGTTTATTTTTTTTTATTATTTTTATTATTTTTCATTTATTAACAGCAGAACGTGGCCAGTGGGAGAGGCTATAAGATCCATTGCTTAGTATGGTAGCACCTGATGCTTTGATGAGAGGGAAATCATATCTCTTGAGAAGAGAGGTCAGGATGAGTCTTCCAAATCCTGAGGACGTGCCTTACGCACTGAGCTGATGGTAAAAGAGCTCTAATGCTTCTTACTCCAGTAGCAGTTCTGTGTTTCTACTCTGCAGAACTGATGTTCTCAAATCCACATCTGGGGATGTTTTGTCATTATTCTTGACAAAAATATCTCGACACTACTTGTTAATCCCTTTTTTAGATGGAGAATGAGAACACTGAGAAATGTTAATAGTGACATCTTGTCCAGAACCTAAATCACAAGAGTGTCTTCCTTGCCGTTTCAAATACGTGCTGAATCTTAATGATTCTAACACAGATTTCTGCTCAGCCGCTCTGTGCCTGAACAGTATCTTTTCTAGATGCTGCTCAGCTGTGCTTCAGGAGGAGCTATCCAAGACAGGGTTAATTTGCATTTTAGATGTAGTTGCAAAGTGTAAACTTTTTTTCTCTTAATTTTCATCCCCTTTAGACTGACAGACAGAAAAGTTTGCCTTAAAAGTAGCATCAGAAGTGGCATAACAGTATTCTACAGTTGTCATTTTGCGGCTTTCATATATGAAATGTTTTGTTAAATTTTGCTTACTGAATTAATTGTAGTTGTTAAAAAAAAAAAGAAAAAAGAAAAAAAAAAGCCTGTCTGGCACTTGCGGTGAGATAAATACAAAACTTATTCAGGAATAATAACTAAAAATACTTAATGAAAAAAAAAAAGAAACGTATTTGGGTGTTAGTGCACTTAGGTATAGCGATTGTGTCTGGAGTATTAAGTTTAAAAAAATTTAATCTTTGTATCACCAGACATCTTTACTTCACTGTCATTTCAGGGAAAAATACTTTGGAGACTATCAGGGTTCTTGTATTTTAACACTGCTAGCCATGTGTATATATAAGGATGAATTACAATCTGCAAAAGAGACATCAACCTTCAGTCTCCATTGTAAATGTAAAAAAAAAATAAAAAAATTCTTCACCTGCTCCTAGCAGGAACTGCAGTCACTTTCCAAGATGATTGACTTATGCTTGGGTTTTTTTGTGTATATTAACAGACTCTTTAGTGTTTTATGTTTCAGTGATCTTGGGAAATTAAATATTCAGGCATTGAGGTAAGATTTCAGGAAAATTTGAATATCTCTTAAATGGGTGCCAATTACTGCAGTATGTCTCCATGGCAATTTTTTTTTTTCCTTTTAATTACTGCAGGTATTTATTTTGGTTCTTTCCCTATGTGTTTATTTATTTATTTAGGTGTGGCTTCATTTTCACTGCTTCAGGCCAGCCTGACATGCTCTAAATCATTAACCTTGTGCTCCAGGGAACTTACCCTTATGGCAGCATCTTTGATATTAGATAGAATCCCTTCCGGGCAGAATTTAATTGACTAGATTTCTACGGGGAGAGCTGGTTCCCTCAGTCACTTGCTGCTGCATCAGGCCATGATTGTTTCAGCAGCTGATTTAGAAGCCAAGTTTCTGCTGTTATATGATAGCAAAGGGAGAGCAGGCAATGAATCAGAGGGCACAGGCTGTGCTTCGGAGTGTAAGCTGATGTTTCTTCATTTAGGAATATATTTGCTCTAAGTGTACTGGCACTTTATAAGTATTCATGCTAATAAAAGCAACATGAGATGGATGAATGCAATTTTATAGCACTCAGTTGTAGATTACAAGGAAACCTGCAATTCTGTCCATGATAAGTCATGGAGACAAGCATTAGAGCAGTAAGGTGATGTATCGTAACTTAAGCTTGAGTTCTGAGACTGGGGTTGTGATTGCTGGCAGGTTCAACCTGTTCCAACTTAGAGAAGAAACAGAGGATGTTGATGGTTTTTTCATCTTCGTCATGGCTGTGGAATTGCTTCTTACACAAGCAGCCCCTCTGAAGTTAATAGAGCTGTTCATAGATGTTCGTGTTTTCGGGCACTTGGTTGTCAGTGAGTTCTTCCAGAATCATCAAAGTCTTTGGGGTTAAAATAGAGAAGTGGTGAGGAGAGCAGTGGTAAAGGACATGTATACACAGTGTCCATGAAAGCTAAGTTGTACCCTTAGTTTGGTATTCTTAGTAACCAGACACAAATAATCCCTATCCTTTAAGTGTTTTGGGATAAAACAAGACTTAAAGTAAAACCCAAAAAGAGCCGGAAGGATCACTGTCAGGTTATTTAAGTCAAGTTTAACAAGGAGAGAACCCCCAGGTTTTGTCTTCATATTCCACAATATGTGTTTCTATCTACCTTGGTTTAGATATGTTACAGCCATTCTATATACCTTAGGAAGCCACTGGATATCTGACGTATTCTGTAGATACTAAGTTTTTTGACTGTGTATGTATGTACCAGATAGGAATGGTTTTTGTAACAGCATGAATCCAGTATTGGAAAGGCTGATGGAAATGAAATGGGTTTTGTGCTGCCCCTTTCAAGAAGCTGGAGGGTTGGGGGGGTTTTTTTGGTTGTTTTTTTTTTTG